>JAQZBX010031111.1:0-26454 GCA_029593785.1 Cabassous unicinctus
ATATTCACAGTATTGTGCTACCATCACCACCATCCATCACCAAAACTTTTCTATCACTCCAAACAGAAACTTTCACTAATTAAGCATTAACCCCCATAACTTACCTCTGCACAGTTCCTGGTAACCTGTATTTTTCATGGAGTTTCTGACTCTATGAATTTGATTATTCTAATGATTTTACATCAAAAGGTCATGCAATATTTGTCCTTTTGTGTCTGGCTTATTTTGTTCAACATGAAAACTTCAAGATTCATCCATGTTGTCACATGTATCAGAACTTAATTCCTCTTTATGGCTGAAAAATATTCTATTGTGTGTATATACCACATTTTGTTCATCCATTCATTTGTTGATGGACACTTGGGTTGGTTCCATCTTTAAGCATTATGAATAATGTGACTATGAACATTAGTGTGAAAATATCTGTCCAAGTCCCTGCTTTCAATTATTTTGGGTATATACTTACAAATGGGACAGCCAGGTCATATGGTAATTCTATGTTAACTTTCTGAGGAATCACAAAACTGTCTTCCACAGTGGCTTTTTTTGCAACACTTTATCAGTAAATATTACCTGTGGGGAAAAGTATTTCTTAACAATATCAGGTTCACTAAATTAAGTATGTTGACTTTTTGATTTGTGTCAAATACTGTTATGTTTTCCCATAAAATATGAACATATTTAAGAACTTGAGTAAGTTGAGAGAGAATGGTATTGATTCATGTTAGATTCATTAGTGAATGCTGTATTCACAGTCAATTTCTTCATAAAGTTCCCATTCATAATTACCTTTAGGTAACCCCTTATTTAAGATTCAAGTGAAGAATATTTTCTTCCAACATTGGTTAAACTCTCTTTCCTTTTACCTCCACAACTGCAGAATATACATTTTCAGAGTTACTTATAATTGCACTCTTACTTCTCAAAGTTAATGCACATGGCATTCTTGCTTCCTTATTCCCTTTTTTCCTGACAAATGTAACCAGTTATAGAAAACCTTTGTTAACTGTAAGAAGACAGTGCCCATTGTCTCTTTCAGATTGCCCTACTGACCTTTACTTTTTCTTTGCAATATTTTAGTATGGGAAAGTTCAAACATATACAAAAGTAGAAGAAATATCCTAATAAACTCTTATACCTACCATCCAGCTTTAACAGATAACAACTGAATGGCAAAATTTTTCACCTTTTTCATTTGTACATTTTTAATTATTTTTTTATTTTGAAGAAGCTTTAGATTAGACAAATGTTATCTAAAAAATATAAGAGATTCCCATATGTCCCACTAGCTCCCCCTCCCACACTTTTCCACATTAACAATATCCTTCATTAGTGTGGTACATATGCTGTAATTGATAAACCCATATTGAAGAATTGCTACTAACCATGGACTGCATAAAAAAGGGACAGGTTTTGGAGTCATGTAGATAGGAGTTCAAACTTATGAGACCTTGATTTATATGTAAAATAGTAATTATACTACCACTTTATGAGACTAAAATAACATAGTCCCTGTACAACCCTTAGCCAGTATTTGGCATATTTTAATTGTTCAATAAGTATCATGATTATTTTATCATTTAATTTCATGACAACTCTGTGAAATTAGTGTAAATGATAATTATTTTAGAATATCTACAGTAAGTAAATTTATTAAAATTTAAGTTATATTGGGGAAAAATAGGCAGCATTAGAAAAGCCTAGCCATTTTGGTGATCTCAGAGGGAAACCCAGATTTGTCTTTTGTTTTGTTTGCTTGCTTGTTTTTCTTCTTCTCTTCCATATTTTATTTCTTCTTAACCTTTTTTTTATTTTCTTTCATCTCTTCATATTCCTATTGTCTTTTATTTTCCCCCATTTATTCCTTTTTCTTTTTCTTCCCTTTCTATGTTTTATTATTTTACCCTTTTTTCCCCTCTATCCTTTCTTTTTGAATTTTTTCTTTCTTTTTTCTTATATTTTCCCCTCTTCTTTACTTCATTCCTTTCTGCTTTACCCTGTTTCATCATTTCCTCTTCTCTTAAAACTTATCTGGTATTTTGTTTATTTTATCTGATTTCATTTACTTTATATTACATTTTGTTGTCTATTTTTCCCTTTTTTACCTTTTAAAACTTTTATTCCTGTTTACTAATTCCGCTATTATTTTTTATTCTCTATGTCTCTTTGTTTCTTTTTCTTTTTTCCTTGCTTTTATTAGGTTTTTCTTTTCTTTTTCTTTCTGCTCTTCTTTCTTTTTTGTAGATATAAATTTTTCCTTTGAACATGGGTAATTAGGATATAGAATAAGCAGAATCAAGGATGAAGAGGATTCCTAACACAAACCAAAAAACAAACAAACAACAACAAAAAACACCATAGACTAAGAGAATAAACTAACTAACTGAATAAGCCCATCATGATTAAAAGATGACTATATATCAGCAAAAATTTACAGGCCTTACCAAGAAATAAGAAGTCATGGCCCAGTCTGATGAACAAGCTAAAATACAGGCAGAGGTGTATAATGTGGAATAACTAATCAAGGATGTGCAAACAAATATCCTTAATCAAATCATTGAAATGAAGGAAGGGATTAAGTATACCAAGAAGACACTATGCAAATATACAGAAGAATTTGTAAATATATGTAAAAAAGAAAAAAACTTACAGTGATGAAAGGCACAATGCAAGATATTAAAAATAAACTAGAAGCACAAAACAGCAGATTTGAACAAGCAGAGGAAAGAATTAGCAAAGTCAAAGACAGAACATCTGATATCACACAGATAATAAAAGAAATAGACAAAAAAAAAAAGGAAAAATTCAGGGACTCAGGGAATTGAATGACAGTACAAAGCAGACAAACATAAGCATTATGGGCATCCCAGATGGAGAAGAGTTGGTAAAGGGGGTAGTTTATTTGAGGAAATAATTGCCTAGTAATTCCCAACTCTTGTGAGACACAAGGATAAACATGACTATGAAATGCAGCTTTCTCCAAGCACAATAAATCCTAGCAGACCTACTACACATATTTAGCATGTGGCAGTTTGATATTATTTATGAATACCAAAAAGTGATTTAAATTATGTTTGTAAACTGGTCTGTTCCTCTGGGCATGATACCCTTTGATTGATTTAAATTCAAAGACTTTAAGTTTACTTGATCAAATCAAGATTAGGGCTTTGATTCAACCATGTCACTAGGACATACAAGTTTGAGTCCCCACCTCCTTGGTAGGCTATATAAATTTAGACTCACCCAAGGAGAACATAGGAGAAGATACACAGATGAGAGAGAGAGCTCTATAGACACAGCAGAGAACTTCGATCCCAGGGTGCTGGAAAGAGCTGAATCATTCACCTGATAGCTTGCAGATGCAGTGACCAGAGCCCTGAGCAGCTGAAAAGGTATAGAAATAAATGAGCCCTCCAGCCTACCACTGAGATCAAAAGAAGCTGGGACCATGGATCCTCAAGAGGAAGAAGGAAGGAGAGACTATGCCAACATTGCCTGTCATCTTACTTCAACATGTTGCAAATGACTTTAGATGAGAAATCAACCTTGAGCTGGACCTTTTCAGGCATTATAACTGCAAGCTTTTACCCCAAATAATATCCTTTATAAAAGCCAACAGATTTCTGGTACTTTGCATTAGCACCCCTTTGGCTGACATGCACATACTAGATTGTCTCAAGCTTAAGACAGAGAATCCTGAAAGCAGTAAGAGAAAAGAGATCCATCACATAAAAGGTAACATTGACAGGATTAAGTGCTGATTTCACATCTTAAACCAGGGAGGTGAGAATGCAGTTGTTGCTTTTTTTAAACAATTTATTGAAGTATATCATTCATACATGAACATACAAAAACAATATGTGTTCAGTAAACACTGTGGACTTACAAAACAAACATGCATGACATCATACAGGGCTCCCACAAATCACCCCACCACAAATATCCTGCATTGTTGTGAAATATTTAAGAGATTATGAAAGAACATCATCAAAGTATTACTACTAACTATAGTCTGTATCTTATTCCCCTATAGTTTTTTAAAGGATTTATTTATTTATTTACTTTTGTTCATTTTTACCCCCCCCATTTTTGCTGTTTTTGTGTCCATTCATTGGGCAAATCTCTGTGTCCATTTCTACCCTCTCTTCTCATCCTTCTCCCCCTGTCTTCACTGGGAATCGATCCTCAGAACCACCAATGTGGGAGAGAGGTATCCTACCACTGGTGCCACCTTAGTTCCTATTTTTTTTTGGCACATCTCATCTTGGCTCTCCCTTGTGTCACTCTCCTGTTATGTTATCATCTTGCTGCATGGCTCACAGGGACCAATAGTGCACCATGTGTGGGGCCTGGGGGCCTCATCTGTGCATGGGCCCTGGTGGTGCACCCATGCACAGGGCCTGGTGGTCCATGCACCTTCTATATTTTTCTTTTTTTAATTTTAACTGGGAGGTCCCAGGGATAGAACCCAGGTCCCTCCATATGGGAGATGGATGCCCAACCATTTGAGCCACATCTGTCCACCTGCTATATCTATTAATGTTGACCAAAGATACCTAGAGTTACAGTCATTTCCTATACAGGATGGTCATATATTAAATCAGGCTTAGTTTATCACCAGCATTCTAAAAAACAGACCTAGGGAGAAAAACTAGGTCTGGTAGACATACTTCATTTCTAAAATAGTGAATGTTTAGCCTACCCTGATTATCACTAAATCAGGACAGTGATAATAAGAATGCAGTTGTTTTGACAGTTAAGGTGCTGAAAGAAAAAAACTGGTCAGCCAAGAATTCTAAAACCAGCAAAATTGTCATTCAAAATTCAGGAAGAGTTCAAAATATTCACAGATAAACAGAAATTGACAGAATTTGTCAACAAGAGGCCTGCCCTTTAAGAAATAGTGAAGGGAATTCTGCAGATTGAAATGGAAAAAGTTGAGAGAGAGAGTTGGAGGAGAGTGTAGAAAAATTACTGGTAAGAGTAAATAAAAGTATTAAAAATTTATATATAAGCCTATAGAAAAAATGGCTAAAATAAGTACTACATTGACAGTAATAACGTTGAATGCTAATGGATTAGAATCTTCAATCAAAAGACACACATTGGCAAAGTGGACAAGGAAATAGGACCCAACTAAATGCTGCCTACAAGAAACTCACTTAATACCTAGGGGCAAAAAAAAGGTGCAAGTGAAAGATTGGAAAATTATTTTACATGCTGTAGGGAAATGAAGGCAGAATGCCCTTTCTGTGAACCCAAGGCCCTGGAATGAGTTTGCGCTGCTCTGGCCAACCACCTGACCCTCATAAACAGGCAGCTGGATTTAAGCATAGAAGGAGCACCTGCAATATTAATCAGGTGGTCTGGTAATTGTTAAATAGTAACACTTGTGTCTCCCTGTTTGTACCCTTATAAAAGCTGACCCTGTCTGTTAGGTGGCATAGAGAAGGGCATGGAGTGTGGTACCTTCTGGCTGGCTACCACTGGGTCCTGTAACTAGGCCTTGCAACCCCTAGCCTGGCACCACTAGGTTCTGTGTATGAGTAAGTAATAAAGGCATGACCATCACTTGGCTCCCATGTGGTTTCTCTGGAATATCAAATTAGTTGGTCAGGCTCGATCACCTGCATTACAATTGGCATAGTTGGCAGGCCAGGGTCTCTACCGGTGTTAAACTTGGCATAGTAAGCAGGGTATTCCAGAGTCTGCAGCATATTCCAGCATCTCCTCATGGTGTAAGAGCCATGGAGGACATAGCTCTCCCTTTATTGGGGAGTCTGCGAGGGGAATCTCACCCTTTATTGGGAAGTCTGTGGGGGGAAATCCCAGGGTGGTCCTGTTCCTCTTGTGGTTATATTTAACCTTGTCGGTCTGCTCGTGCCTAGGAAATTAGACTTGAGCTTCTGTATGTGACTTGGGCAAGGCCCCATATAGACCGGCAGTGTTGATGCAGCTAGAGAAAAATGTAGAAGATATCTTTATGAAAAAGAAAGAGCATTGGGCCATGGCTGCAGCTGTCTCTTGGCCTTTGTTAGTCACCTTAGGAGATTGCTCCAATAAACAACAGGCTTCTGAATCTCATGCATCCAGGTAAAACAGGAGCTCAAAAGAGAGCTTAGACTACACTGTGCCGATCAGAGAGAAAATACTAACTGGTTACTGATTATTGTAAAGTGTTTACAGAAAAAAAACTTTCATATTACAGGCAACACTGATCCTAGAGGAGATCTTGAAAGCAGTGAGAATCAGAGATATGAAATGATAGAGAGCTTGGGAAGAGCCATACCAAGGGAGTAAGAGTTATGGGTCAAATTAGTCAGTTGGTGTGTCTCAACTCTCTTTGGGCTTGTCTGTTTAATCCAAACATGATGCAGAAAGTTCATGGAAAAGGAATTTTTGGGGTTAAAGTTGAGTAAGATTTGATGGGTCTATCTGTAACATTTTAAAAGCTTTAGTGACAGAACAGAATGATGGATATGATACTTAAACAGATATAGAAAGGAGTCTTGTTTTCATAAAATCAGGGTGAAAATATGTAAGACAAGGCTTGATTGAATAAAGGAATGTGTTTTGTAGAGGCTACCTCAATCTACATATTAAAGTGGAAGATCATAAAATAATTTTAAAAAATTTTTCTGTGCTGCTGAAGTCAAATACCTTTTAAGTAACATCATCATGGTGGAGGTGTAGAAGTAAGAAGCAATGTAAGTTTATTTGATGTATTATACATTGCTTTGGTAGTATTTAGTAAGAGTATTAAAATTAAGAGGTAAACTTAAGTATGTTGTAGTTTTGGACTCCTGCAACAGCTGGCAATCACTGGATAATGGGTGGAGAATACATTGCAGTTTCAGACTCTTGTAGCAGCCAGCAATGGTTGGATATGGCCAGATATACAATGGACCTTTCAAGTGTTGTCACAGGGTTATTTACATAGCCCCAAGTTATGTCCCAACTTCTAGTGCTTATGTGTTAATCAGGGTAAATTGTGCATGAGAATAGGAGGAACTCCCAGCAAGATCCTTTAAAGAGGTCCATAAAGGGGGAATGGTCGACCCTGATTTACCCTGTGAATTGGATGTGGCCTGCAGCAATATTGGCTTTGGGTGAGGTCTGTGGCAAAGGCAACATTATAAACAAATATCCCTTGGGTTTTAGTCCCAATAGTGTCTGTCCCGTCACTCTGAGGACTGCCATCCCCAACCAGGGGTGGATTGCAGGTGCTGGAACAGCAGTGAACTGTTATGGACCACTGTCTGTGGGGGGAAAGATCTGTAGGACACCTACCAGTGGATAAAACCCAAGAAGCAGTAGTGTTGCTCCACAGGAAATGTGGACATTGTGACTACCAGATTTCTTGTTGCCGAACCCAGCAGTTCCAGGTGCATTGTGCTCACTCCAATGACAGGAACAATTGCCTCACCCTATGGGACAGTGACCAATCACCTCATGCAGTCTTGGGCTATGAAGGAGGTGGAAAAGATGAATAACCTTTGGAAGGAACAAATAAAAGGTGATAAGGGGTCCCCATTAGCTTCAGCCCCTGCTCCAGTTGAAATGCTAATCACATACCAATGCAAGCATTGAGGTTATAAATTAAGGGGCAGCCATCTGATGCATTGGAGAGCCCACAGGAGGATACTTAGGAAGGCTTCCCAGAAGGGGTGCTTGAAATATAAGTCCTAGAAAGCCAGGTGGGTTTGGATGGCTTCCAAGAAGAGGGAGGGTGGGTTCACAGACCTGGGAGGTGAGACCCAGAAGGGGAAGTAATAATCTGTTGTTGACTATGCCTCAAACTACACAAACTGGGAAAAATGAGGTCGTGTGGCCATGGTACTGGCCAATGCAGCTTCAGTGGTTGGAAATATTAAGCCCATTTAATGTTACTAAATGAAACTTAGAGAATTAAGAAGGGGAAAAGGTATGGTATGGGAAAGTGGTATTAATGGCAGGTGGTAAGCGTACTGCAACTTGGTAGATGTGATTAATCCCACTGAATGGTATGCTTGCAAGTGGTTGAGATGGAAAATTTTGTTGTTCCATCAAACTTTTTTGGATGTTCCCACAATAAAACAGGAGAAAGAAATAAAGAAAGAACAATTAAAGAGACAATGTCATCAAAGGTAATGCATGACCCTTGACAAGATCTAACAAGGGAGCAAACAAGGCTCAAAAGGACGTTATTGGACATATAAAGAATTGGAATATAGACTGTAAGCTTTGTATTCTTGAGGTTGTTAACTGCACTTGAGGTGATTACATAGGTAACTATCCATGTAAATGTATAGAGAATGGAAAGCTGAGGGTTAGTCTGTGCAGAATTGGTTAAAAAGTTGTTTGTAAATCTAGGAATATGAATGGAAGTGGTGAAAACACACCTTGGTGTTTCTGACTAGCAGAGCTGAGCTATTATATGGATATGACCATTGTTGAAAGGGAAAGTCTATTGACATGTTAACAACTACAGAAATGAATCATGGCTATCCTCATTTCTTCTTTATTTCTCCTCACCCCTGAAATCAATCTTTTTACCTCTCATAACACCACTACTGATATTATTGCTGCTGCTTCTCTTTGGTCCTTGTCTCTTACAGCTCCTCGTCTGATTCATATGCTGTATCATACAATCAACAACTATGTGAACAGCATCTTTCTGCTGCATGAACACCAGTGCCAGCCTCTTCAGAACCAGAAATTGGAACCCATGAGGCAGCATGGAAGGGAACCCCTCATTGCCCCTTGACAGAAGGAAGTAGCTAGACAGATCCAATGCCCCCAACCCACTCACCCTTCTTCCTGCCCAGCACATTTTACCCCAACTTAGGTCCCTTACTGTATTTATAAAAAGAGTTAGGAATGTTAGAGGTTTCTCCCTAACAAGATTTATAATGATTAATTGATCACAAGGTTTACAGTGGTTAACAGTGACTTGCATTCCCATGACATTGAGCAGATACCTGCCCCCCCATCTGTAGCCTCAATGATTGGTTGAACAGGCCATAGCCTCCATGCTCAGATACAGCTCATTTCCTCACAAGAATAGACAAAGGAGCCACATGGCACCACCAACTCTTCCTTCATCCCTAGAATTCACTACCCCTAGCCCACCAACCCCTAGCCATACAAGGAAAAAAAATTCACCTCTACAGTTCCTTATTAGCCCTCAGGTCTTACCCAAGCCCCAAACCCCTTCCACTGACTAGCAATTTCCCACCTATAGATGTACTGTATAAATTCAAGACTGCCTCTGCTAAGGATGTGCTGAGCTTTATTCCTCAGAGCCCCTCCACTGGGAGAGCATCCCAGTAAAGTTTCTGCCTGCAATCATGAGTTTTCTTTTCCCAATGAGAACTGTTTTTCTAATACATGTATATTATTAGAAAGAAATTTTTTTAATGTAACATGGGACTAGGGACTAGTGAAACTTTATTTAAAATATGAATATGGGTGAAATTGCATGTACCGAATGCCATTGATTGTACATGTTGGATGGATTTATGCTTTGTGGTACCTTATATTGTTGCTGTGAACATGGGATACACTGTATTTATGCCCTAAATGCTAAGAAATTGTGGAAAATTTAATGGATTGTTTGTACAGCAGACAGAGCATTAGGGAGGAGTGTAGGATAAATGAAGGCAGAATGCCCTTTCTGTGAACCCGAGGCCCTGGAAGGAGGATGGATTGGTCTGGCCAACCACATGACCCTCATAAACAGTGCCGTGATGGAAGCACTGAAGGAGCACCTGCAAATAATAATCAGGAAGTCTGGTAATTGTTAACTAGTAACCCTTGTGTCCCACTTTTTATAACTTTATAAATGCTGGCTATGTCTGTTAGGTGGCACAGAGTAGGGAACGGAGCATGGCATGGCACCTTCTGCCCAGCCACCACTGCATCCTGTAAGTTGGCTGAGCAGCCCCCCACCTGCCACCACCTGGTTCTGTCTATGAGTAAGTAATAAAGGCATGACAATTGCTGGGTTTCCATTTAGATTCTCTGGAATATCAAATTAATTGGTCGGGCTTTACCCCCTTTGTTAAAATTGGCATAGATTCATGCCAATGTTTACCTGCATTACACACTCAAATAGTAACCAAAAAGGCAGGGGTAGCTATATTAACATTGGACACAATAGGCTTTATTTATTTTTTTTCAAAGCTACATTTTTAATTAAAGAGAAACATCACCAGCGGGGAATCTAAAACTGGGAAAGTCAGAAGTGAAAGCCTCAAATGGTGAGAGCATAACAGTGGCTTATAAAGGCAATTAGGGCATTTCAAAGTGGAAAGTTACAATGATTAGATGACATTCAATCACTTCAATACACAGGAGGGCTTTACAAGGCATGGAACAGATATATACATTGGTTACTACAACACACTTTTCCATCTTTAACTGGCTATTCTTACCAAAGACCATCATTTAATTCAATGTTCAAATTGCAGCTCATCAGAAATTCTGCATTTTCTTGTCTCCTCTCATCCTTGGCTAATTTTTAGCTTCCAAAAAGACCCTGCGATTTTTTTTTGTAAAGGATTTCTGCTCTTGGCAGCTCCCAATTCTACTAAATATTTTATTTTATGTAACATAACAAAAACATAAAAATAATAAAATTCTAAACCATAAATAAAGTAAATAAACTATAAGTGTTTATATAATTAGAAAGATACAGAGAGATGGATAAATAGATACTTTTACAATTAAAAAATATTCATTCAAATATATATCCTATTATTTTGTATTTATTTCCTTGGTGCATGGTTTCACTGTATATTATTATGTAGTTTATCAAACAATTAGGGCATGTGAAATCTGGAAAAAAGCAATAAGAAATATACATCTATGTAATAACAAAGCTAATGATTTGGAATGTTTAATATTTACATCAAATTTTAAAAATAGCATTTTATCATCTTTTCCTATATCTTATCTCATATATTCATTATCTTAATACATTATCCAGTACAATAGAACACTCTGAATAGAAAATTTTCGCAGATAATTATGGTTTTTTTTGAAGAAATGTTCTTTAAAATCTTTCATTAATTGCAAATTACATGATACATTCCTTTTTTTATAATTTTTTTTTACTTTTCAAAGATACTTAGATTACACAAATGCACAAAAATTGTAGGGATTCTTATATGCCGCACCTCCCACTCCTCCCACAACTTCCCACTTAAACATCCTTCATTAGTGTCACATATCACCAGCAACGGAAAAACACATCCAAGGTTTTGCCTTTAGGCATGGACCATAGTTCACATTGTAGACCACACTCTCTCCCACACAGTTCTGCATGTTATATGATGATATAAAATGGCCTATATCTGTCATTGCAATGTCACTCGGCATAACTCCCAAGTCCCCAAAAAGCCCCTGCATTACCACTGCTTTACCTCTCCCTGCCCCTAAAGTGTCTGGTAGCCACTGGCTCCACATTAATGTTGTAGTTACTTCCATTGCTTGAATCACAATATGTCTATAACAGAATACCAGTAAGTCTACTCTAGTCCATAGCTCCTCCCCCAATCCTGAGGAGTCTGATATGATGATGTCCATTCCACCTCCAAGTGAGAGGGGGCTTATATCTCATAGGTAAGATGGATAGGATCATCCTGCCTGAAGTTGCAGACTCTCTCCATTCCCTGGGATGGCCATTGTCCATCAATATCTCCCCACCAGGTGTCCACGGTGAGTTCATTGAACTGTAGAGTAGGAGTTGCAGCTCCACTGAGATTCCAGGACCAGCTGGCACATGGACAGTCCAAAGACTTCAGTCTCAAGAAGTACACTTACAAACTCTGGCACCACATATAGGTTTGAATAGAAGGGACAGATGGACCATGTACAGGGAAGACATATTTGGGTCCAACTCTGTCACTCTCAGAAGCAAGTATTCCAAAGTGGGGCCCACTGTTAAGTTGCAAAACTCTGGGGCTATCCACCCTGATATAGGACCTGGGGGTCTCCAGAGCCCTCAGAAGCCCCTCTGTTTGGGGTGTATCTACATTGGAAACCTATGAGGTCCTAATGAGATGTGCATAAGCGTTACCTCTGGGTTGACCACCCAGCTCATTTTGAAGTCTCTTAGGCATATGAACTCATTTGTCTTTATATTCCCCCCCTTTTTTTCTAGGTCTTTTTCCAGTTGTATTACCCATTGGCACTTGTTAGTGTTCCCTTGTTGCCAGGGAGGCTCACCCCCAGGAATCTTGTCCCATGCTGGGAGGAAGGTAATGCATTCATATGCTGAGTTTGGCTTAGAGAGACACCACATTTGAGCCACAAGGAGGCTCTCAGGAGGCAAGCATTAGGCACCCTGTAACAATAGGCTAAGTTTCAATTTCAAGAGCAAAGACTCATAAGACTAGTCATTAGTAACAAGAACCCATCAATGGATTATCCTCCTTGTCAGTCACTGCCCTTCAGTTGGGGGCCTGTTGCTTCTCCCTTGGAGAATATGGCAGAGCTCTCCAGGCTGGGAATTCAGTATTCTCTCATTTATTGAGTAGTTCCCCTCCCACTGTCACCATGCTCTGTGAGCATTTGAAAATTTTTAAATAACTTTTATGTATGTTCAGGTGAACTTCCTCCCATGCAGCCCCCCATCTGTGACACCACACACAATGATCCACTCCCAGACCAGTTGTAACCCTTCTGTGATCCAAAGCTTCCTTAAAGATGAAGCCAATAAAATAGCCAAATACAATTAATAGGAAAATGAAATAATAATGATGTTTAAATGTAAGAGATAAAATACATGAAAAATAAAAAAAAAACACCTAAAAATAAAGGATTCGGTTATTCAGAAAATGAGAAAAAAAATTTAAAAATTTTTTTTGACACTTTGCCTTTTATCACTGCAATATCTGGTGTACAGTCTGTACTGTGACATCTTCCCCTTCTCACTCCCCAGTGTCTCACTATTTTTCATTTAATTTTCAAAGAAGTTTTAGGTGACAGCAAAGTCACACACCAAATACAGGACACTCTCATATACCCAACCAAACTCCTCCCCCTTTCCTCACCCCATATTGAAACCCTTTTGTATGTGGAAAATAGCATTGTTATAATTGATATACAAATAGTGAAGCATAACTACTAAACATTGTCAATGGTTTACAGTATGGCTTACATTTTAGACCATAAACTTTTATAAATTTTGATGATATTTACCATGTCCTGTGTCCATCACTGTAAGGTAATGTAAAACATTTCCCCTGACCAGTAAATACCTCCTGTTTGATCTATTCTGTTCCTTCCTCCCCATTCCTCCAGGGCCCATGACGACCCTCTGGCTTGACTCATTGGATGACCAGATTCATAGTTACATGCAACAAGAGTTCATGACACACTGGTTTTCCTCCACTATTAGGAACCACCCTTGCTCTTAAGAGATGCTCACCTGTCTATTTCTGCTCTCCCCTTAGTATCCTGGGTTTCTAACACACCCTTCCCAATCTACCCACATGTCAACCCTGCATAACTCAACTCAAATATCACTACCCTCCTGTCCTATCCATTCAATACACAACTACAATCTATTACTTTACCATACGTTACATCCATTTGGGTGATGGCTCACAACTTTCCCTTTCCTTTCTCTTTCTTGTACACCTATCTTTCAGACAATAGTTCTCAAAGACTGCTCAGTTTCCTTAATTAATTTCAGTGAGGTCATGTACTGCTCATCCTTCAATTCCTGGTTTACTTCACTCAAAATAACGTTTTCCAGATTCATCCATGTTATCTCGTGCATTAGGACTTCATTCCTTCTTATAGCTGAGGAATATTCCATTGTATGTATGTATCAAATTTTGTTTATCCATTCATCTGTTGATGGGCACCTGGGTTGATTCCAACGTCTGGCAATAGTGAACAATTGTGCTATGAACATTGTTGTGCATATATCTGTTCATGTCCTTGCTTTCAGTTCTTCTGGATATAAATCCAGCAATGGAATCACTGTATCATATGTAAAATCTATAGTTAGTTTTTTGAGGAACTGCCAAACTGTCCTCCACAGAGGCTGAACCATTTTACAATCACACCATCAGAGGATAAGTGTTCCCATTTCTCCACATTCTCTCCAACACTTATAGTCTCCTGTTTTTATAATAGCTGCCATTCTAATGGGTATAAAATGGTATCTCAATGTAGTTTTGATTTGCATTTCTTTAATAGCTAGAGATGTCAAGCATTTCCTGATGTGCTTTTTAGCCATATGTATTGCTTCCTTGGAGAAGTGTCTTTTCAAGTCGCTTGGACATTCTTTAAATAGGTTTGTCTTTTTGTTTTCAAGATGTAGGATTTCTTTATATATGCAGGATAATAGGCTCCTATCAGATATATGGTTGCCAAATATTTTCTCCCATTGGGTAAGCTACCTTTTTATTTTCTTGATAACATCCTTTTAGGTGCAAAAGTTTTTAAGATTGAGGATATCCCATTTATCTATTTTTCTTTTGCTGCTCATGATTTCGGTGTGAAGTTCATGAAACCATTTCATACTACATGGTCCTGTAGATGATTTCCTACATTATCTTCCATGGTCTTTATGCTCTTGGATCTTATATTTAGATGTTTGATCCATCCTGGGTTGATTTTCATATAAGGTGTGAGATGGTGTTCCACTCTCATTCTTTTGGATATGGATATCCAGTTCTCCATGCACCAGTTTTTGAAGAGGCCATTCTCTCTCAACTGAGTGGGCTTGCTGTCCTTGTTGAATATCATATGACTGTATATGTGAGGACTCATATCAGGTCTCTCAATTCGGTTCCATTGGTCAATGAGTCTATCCTTGAGCCAATACCATGTGTTTTTCACATTGTAGCTTTGTATTATGTTTTAAAGTCAGGTAGTGTGATACCTCCAACTTCATGTTTCTTTTTCTGTATGTCTTTGGCAATTCGGGGCCTCTTACACTTCCAAATAAATTTTGTAGTTACTTTTTCCCATTCCTTAAAATATACACTGTTGATTTTTATTGGGATTGCTTTAAATCTTTGGATTAGTTTGTGTAGGATAGACATCTTGATGATGTCTGCCTATCCATGAACAGGGAATAATCTTCCATTTATTTAAGTCCTCTGTGATTTACTTTAACAGTGTTGTGTAGTTTTCTGTATATAAGTCCTTTACATCTTTAATTAAATGTATTCCTAAGTTTTTAATTTTTTTAGTTATTATTGTAAATTGTATTTTTTTTTTTAGATTTCCTCCTCAAATTCCTCATTATTGGTGTACAGAAATGCTACTGTTTTTTGAGCATTGATCTTACAGACTGCAACTTTACTGAACTCCATTCTATTTGTAGAAGCATTGTTGTAGATTTCTCAGGGATTTCTATATATAGGATCATGTCATAAGCAAATAGTGAAATTTTCACTTCTTCTTTTCCAATTTGGATGCATTTTATATTTTTTTTCTTGTCTTAGTGCTTGAGCAAGTACTTCTAAGACAATGTTAAAAAAGAGTGGTGATAGTGGGCTTCCTTGTCCTGTTCCTGATCTCAAAGGGAAGGCTTTTAGGATTTCACCATTGAAGATGAAGTTAGCTTTGGGTTTTTGATTTATACCCTTTACCATGTTCAGAAAGTTTCTTTCTATTCCTCTCATTTGCAGTGTTTTTATGAGGAAAAGGTGCTGTACATTTTTGAATGCTTTTTCTGTATCTATAGAGATGATTATGTGATTTTTTTCTTTAAATCTGTTTATGTGGTGTGTTACATTGTTTAATTTTCTTATGTTAAACAATCCTTGCATACTCAGGATGAATCCCACTTGGTCATGGTGTATAATTCTTTGGATATATTGTTGAATGCGATTAGCAATTAATTTGTTCAGGATTTAGCATCTATGTTTATTAGAGAAATTGGTTTGTAATTTTCCTTTTTTGTGATATCTTTGTTTGACTTTGATATTAGGGTAATGTTGGCATCAAAGAAGGAGTTAGACAATGTTCCTTCTACTTCTATATTTTGGAAGAGCTTAAGCAGAATTGGTGTTAGCTCTTTCTGGAATGTTTGGTAGATTCACCTGTGAAGTCTTCTGGTCCTGGGCTCTTCTTAGTTGGGAGGTTTTTGATTACTGAGTCTCTCTCTTTACTTGTATTTGGTCTCTTAAGTTCATCAATTTCTTTTTTCTTCAATGTAGGCTGTTTGTAAGTTTCTAGGAATTTGTCCATTTCCTCTAAATTATCATTCTTGTTGGTATATAATTTTCCAAATTATCTCTTATGATACTCTTTATTTTGGTAGGGTCAGTAGTGATATCCCCTTCTTCATTCCTTATTTTGTGTATTTGCATCTGCTCTCACTTTTTCTTTGTTAGTCTGGCTAAGAGTTTCTCAATTTTATTGATCTTCTCAGAGAACCAGCTTTTGGTTTTGTTTATTTTTTCTTGTCATTTCTTATTTTCTATTTCATTTAGTTCTGCTCTAATCTTTGTTATTTCTTTCTTTCTAATTCCTTTGTGGTTAGTTTGTTGTAGATTTTCCAATTTCCCCAAGTGTGCAATTAGTTCTTCAATTTCAGCTCTTTCTTCTTTTTTAATATATGCATTTATGGCTATGATTTTCCCTCTCAGTACAGCTTTGTCTACATCCCATAGGTTTTGATATTTGTGTTGTCATTTTTATTTGATTCGAGGTAATTACTGATTTCTTTTGAGATTTCCTTCTTGACCCACTGTTTGTCTAAGTGATTGTTGTTTAACTTCCCTATCTTGGTGCCTAATCTGGTACTCTGGCCTTTAGTGATTTCCAATTTCATTACATTGTGGTCAGAGAAATTACTTTGTGCAATCTCAATCTTTCTGAATTCATTGTGAGTTGTTCTGTGACCTAACATGGTTTCTATCTTGTAGTATGATCTATGTGCACTTGAAAACAATGTAAATCCCACTCTATTTGTGTGTAGTATTCTGTATATGTCCATTACGTACAGCTCCTCTAAAGTATTATTCAGATTATTTATTTCTTTATTGTTTCTGTGTCTAGATATTCTGTCTAATGGTGATAATTGTGTATTAAAGTCCCCCAGTTTAAGTGTAGACGCATTGATTTTTCAACTTAGTTTTTCAGTGTTTGCCTCGTGTATTTTGAGGCACCCTGATTAGGTGCCCAAATATTTATGATTGTATCCCCTTCTTGGACAATTACCCCTTTTACTAATATATAGTGTCCATCTTTGTCTCTTACACTAGTTTTGCATTTACAGTCTATTTTCTCTGATATTAGGATAGCTACTTCTGCACTTTTTTGGTTATTGTTTGCT
The DNA here is from genome assembly GCA_029593785.1 of Cabassous unicinctus. Taxonomy (NCBI): domain Eukaryota; kingdom Metazoa; phylum Chordata; class Mammalia; order Cingulata; family Chlamyphoridae; genus Cabassous; species Cabassous unicinctus. Next base: position 17,288 of record JAQZBX010031111.1, read on the forward strand.
TGTAAAATTGTTTTCCAGCCATTTACTTTCAGCTCCTTGAATCCCTGGGTCTAAGATGGGTTTCTTGTACACAACTTATACATGGTTCATATTTCCTTATCCATTCTGCCAATCTGTGTCTCTTGACTGTTGAGTTTAATCCATTAACATTCAGTGTTATTACTGTCAATGAATTTCTTACATCAGCCATATTTTCTTTTGGTTTATGTATTTCATATGTTTTTTTTTTATTTCTATTTTTGTCTTTTTAGTTATTCTTACACTCTCCTCCAACTGTCTCCTGTTTTTTCCTTTCAACCTGTAGAACTTCCTTTAGTATTTCTTGAATTGCAGGTTTCTAATTGGCATATTCTCTTAATTTCTGTTTATCTGTGAATATTTTGTACTCTCCATCATTTTTGAATGCCAGCTTTGCTGGATAGAGAATTTGTGACTGGAAGTTTTTTCTTTGAGTACCTTGACTATGTTGAACCACTGTCTTCTTGCCTCCATAGTTTCATAGGAGAAATCTGCACTTAATCTTATTGTGCTTCCCTTGAATGTGATGGTTCCTTTTTCTCATGCTGCCTTGAGTATTTTCTTTGTTTTGAGCATTGGACATTTTGATAATTAGATGTCTTGGAGTAGATCTGTTGGTATTTACACTGTTTGGGGTGTGCTGTGCTTCCTGGACATGTATGTCCATCTCCCTCAATAGGGTTGGGAAGTTTTCAGCCATTGTTTCCTTCCACACACCTTCAGTTCCCTTTCCCTTCTCTTCTCCTTCTGGGATGTCTCTAATGCATATGTTTGCGTGTTTTGTGTTGTCAGTTAAATCCCTAAGTCCCTGCTGGATTTTTTCTATCTTTTTATCTATCTGTTCTCCTATCTGTTTCATTTCAGTTGTACTGTCTTCCACATCATTAATTCTTTCTTCTGCCTGTTCAAATCTGCTGTTCTGCGAATCGAGAATCTTTTTGATTTCTTGGATTGTTCCATTCATCACTATTATATTCATTATCTTTTTATGTATGTTTAGAATTTCTTCAGTATGTGTTCCCAGTGTATTCTTAATATCCTTAATCTCTTCCTTCACTTCATTAAGTTGGTCCATGATATTTGTTTGGAGAGCTTTATTTGTGTGATGTTCTGCAACTATTCCTGGTTTTTAATTCGATCATAGGAATGGTCCATGTGTTTCTGTTTCTCAGTATGGTTCATAAATTTTTGTTGCCCTCTGGTCATCATTTTATCTTGAAGGATTTATTCAGTTGATTAGCTTCTCTTTCTGCTCTAGAGCTTTGTTTAATTGGTGGTTCTGTGTGTGTGTTAAATTTTCTCTTTGACACTTTGTTCTTCTTGTATTTCCTTTCTTTTTTCTATGTTCCCTCAAAGGAAAAGATTAGGGCCAGAGGAATCAAAAGAGGTAAGAAAAGAAAAAGGATTATAGTAATATTGATAAACTTTGATAAAAATTAGAAAGGGGACATATCAGACTTAGTAAAATGAACATTTAACTGATGTAGGCAGTTTAGAGCAGTAGGGTAAAAAAGTGGTGTCCTTACAATGGCATGGGAAACCAAATAGAGAAAAATATATAGAATGATTTAAAAAGCCAGAAAGATGAGGAGAGAGGGAAAGAGTAAAGAAAGGGCTGAACGGAAAAAGTTAATAATAGTAATAAAATGAAAACAGAATAGACAGGATAGAAATTGACACCCATGAAGTAGAGGACTAGTGCAAAAGGTGGACTGTAAGAACCACAACAGAAAGCAGAAGGAAGAAAGATGAAGGAAAGAGAAGAGATAGCATTGGTACACAAAATCACTATATACAGAGAACGGAAAATCAAGGAAGAAGAAGCACAGTAAAGAAGGAACAAGATAGCAGCACCTAATTTAAAAAAAAACAGAGTTTGGAGGAAAAAGGAAAGAAAAGCAAGAAACAAACAAACAAAGAAAAACCAAACAAACACACAAACATGCAGTCAAACAAAGCTAAGAAAAAACAGCATTCCTTCTTTCGGTCCTTGTGGAGCCTCTCAGCCTGTGTTCATCAATCAATTACTCTGCAGCCTTCTCTCTGCAGGTTTTGAGGCAGATTTTAGTGATTAAATTAAGTTAAAAATTTTTTTCAAGAAATAGGGACCCAAAAGAAGGCCTTTTCTGGACTACCCCTTCTGCCAAGTGTACCCTAAATAGGCTTGTGGAAACTTAGCAAACACTTCCCAATGCCTGACCTCTCCAGGGGAGCTGAGACTCTAATCCTCAGTGTGGAACTATAAAATTGGCAGGCTCTGCCCCTTCCCAAGCCAAGCCTCTGTGTGCCATGGCTGTTAGGTAAGTCTGGCTTTGTCAGCAGATTTGCCTCTCCCCTCAGCCCGGCACCACTTAAGCTGGCATGTTTGCTCCCAGTAAGCTGTAAGGGGGTCCAGGCAGCCAAACCAACAGAAAAAATCCTTCTCACCCTTTGACAGGACCCTCCCACTCTCAGAGAATGCTTTCTTTCACCAGGTTGCCAGGAGGGTGGGGCTTAGCTGTTTCATCCACAATTTCCAGGTGGGGAAAAATCTCATGATTTTATATTGAGCAGTCCACCTCATTGTCCAGCTCCCTCCAGATCGATGTCACCAAGGTTCTCACTCTGCAGGCTCCCAGAACAGACCACCTGGGCAGGATCTTGTCCCCAATCATCCGTCCTCTGTGAAAGAAAAGTTGAGTGCCCATCTAAACCAATGCCATCTTCTGCCTCTCTCTGATACAATAGGCTTTAAATGCAAAACTGTTGTAAAAGACAAATAATGACACCATATATTAATAAAAGGGGAATCTACCAAAAAGATAGAACAAACATAAATACTTATCCACATAACCGGGGGGGGGGCAAAAATATTTAAGACAATTACTGGCAAAGCTAAGGGAGAAATAGTTGTCTTTAGAATTATAATGGGGGACTACAATTCACCATTAGCACCAGTAAGGCAGAACATCTCAACAGAGGCTCAAAAAAGAAATAGAGACCTTGAATACACATCAGATGAACAAGACCTAATTGACTTATACAGGACATTACAAACAAAAAACAGCAGGATATGCATTCATCTGAGTGCTCAAAGATCATTCTTTATGATAGACAGCATGCTAGGTCATAGAACAAATCTCACCAAAGTTAGAAAGTTGGAAATTATACAAAACATTTTCTCTGTCCACAACAGAATAAAGTTGGGAAGCAATAGATGGAGAACTGAAATAGGCACAAATATATGGAAGTTAAACAACATAATGTTTAACAATCAGTGGTTCAAGAGGAAATTGCCAGAGAAATCAGTAACTACCTCGAAGCAAATGAAAATTTGAACACAAAATATCAAAACTCATGGGATGTAGCTATATTAGTGCTGATAGGAAAATTTATAGCCCTAAATTTCTACATTATAAAACACACAATGGAATATTATGTCAATGTAAGATGAAATGAAATTGTGAAGCATAGGATAGTGTGGATGAACCTGGAGGACACTAGTTTGAGAGATGCAGGCTAGGCACAAAAGGACAAATATTGTAGGATTTTGCAATCATGAACTAACATAATGAGTAAACTCATGGAGTCAATAGAATATAAGTCATCAAGAAAAGAGTGTAGAGAATGTAAAGCTGACATTTAATTAGTGTGTAATTGGATAAATTTGCTTGTTAATGTTTGGAAATGAATAGAAATGCTGAAAGCACATCATAGGATTTGTAATTAGTAGTGCTATCATATGGTGTGATAGTGTGTAGCAGTTTGGCATTGTTTATAAATTCCAAAAATACTTATTGGATTATGTTTGTAAACTGGTCTGTCAGAGGGATCACTTTTAATTGATTAAATTATGATTAGAAGTTTGGGCCATATCAATAGGGTGTTGAATCCCCACCCATCGTGGGTAGAGACTCACAGATAAAAGAAATGGCAAAGGATAGAGTTGGGAATTTTGTGCTGGAGCCAAGGAAATAAGCACTCAGAGGTGTAGAGCAGCTGAGCCTGGAGAAAATCGATCCCCAGGGAGAGAGACAGAGCCAGTCACCTGATAGTGTACAGCTGACCTTGTGGAGAGAGCAGAGCAGCTAAGTCCAGGGGAAAACAAGATCCAGGAAAAGAGAAAACCAGGAAGCCTGAACTCTTGGCAGATGTTGGAACAGCTATCTTGCTCCAACAAATGGCAACAGACTTTGGTGAGGGAAGTAACATGCTTTATGGACTGGTAATGGTAAGCTTCAACCCCAAATATATACCCTTTATAAAAGCCAACAGATTTCTGGTATTTTGCATCAGCACCCATTTGGCTAATACATAGTCAGTTTTTTAATTGAATAATGAAATTATTCATTAATGATTGAAGTGATGAATGTGCTACTTGATGATTGTAACAAACACTACTGATTTTAAACCTGAGATAAAGTATATTGTTTATAGACAAAAAAATAATAATATGGTAGGTTGGGGGAAAATATAACAAATGTAATACAGACCATAGTTTGTAGTAATATTTGATGATACTCTTTCATAATTTGTTACAAATGTTTTAGAACAATGCAAGTTATTTTTGGTGGGCTGATGTATGGGAGCTCTGTATGATGTTATGCATGTTTGTTTTGTAAATTCACATCTTTTACTATATTTATTGTTTATGTAAGTTCATGCATGAGTGATATACTTCAATAAATTGTTTTTGAAATGAAATAAGAAATAATGGATGTGCCATCTACACATAAGAGCATGAGAAAACACAAGAAATAAATGATACACCAACTCAAGAAAACCTAAGAGACATACATAGATCACTCAACAGCAGAATGCACATTCTGCTCCAGTCCACATGGATCATTCTCCAGGTTAGAATATATCCAAGGTTAAAAAACAAGTCTCTATAAATTCAAAAATATTAATCTTCTCTACCACATCAGCATGGAGCTAGAAATTAAAAGCAGAAGAAAAAATAGAAAATTCAAAAATAAGTTGAAATTAAACAACATGTTCTTAAACAAGTGGCTTAAATTGGAACTTACAAGGGAATTAAGGAATCATCTTGAGGCTAATTAAAACAAATATACAGCATACCAAAAAGTATCAGACTCATGAAAGGCAGTACTGACAGGAAAATTTATTGCCTGAAATGCTTACATTAAAAAAGAAGAAAGATATAGAATCAGAGAGCTAACCTCAAAAGTTAAAATATGAAAAATAGAAGAAAAAACTAAAACTCAAAGTGAGCTGAACAAAGGAAATAACAAACATTAGAGGAGAAATAAATGAAATAGAGATAAAAAAAAATTAGAGAACCAAGAAAAGCAAAGTTAGTTCTTTGAAAAGATCAATAAAATTGACCAAATTTTAGTCAGACTGATGAGAAAAATAAATAGATTATATCAAAAGCTTGAAATTAAAAGGAGTCATTACAATGGAACCCTCTTAAGAAAGAATATAGGAAGATACTGTGACAACTGAACACTAACAAATTGAACAAACTAGATGCAATGGACATATGGACAAATTCCTGGAAACACACAAACTCCCCTCCCTGACTTAAGAAGAAATAGAACATCTATTCAAAGCAATACAGGTATAGAGATTTAATTAGTAATCAAAATCCTCCCCAAAAGGAAAAGCCCAGGATGAGTTGGCTTCATAGGGAAATTCAAGAAAACATTCCAAGAACATTTATCTCCAATTATTTTTAAACTCTTCCAAAAGATAGAAGAGGAGATAACACTTCCTAATTCATTCTACAAGCCAAAATCACTCTCATATCAAAGCCAGATGAAAATACCGTAATAAAACAGAATTACATACCAACATTTCTAAAGAATAGAGGTGCAAAACTACAGCAAACGGAATTCAACAGCATATTAAAAGAATTATAAACCATGATATGTTCGGATTTATTTCTGGTATACAAGAGTAGTTCAATATAACTAAATCAATTAATGCAGTAAAATGCATTAACAGAATGAAGGAAAAACACAATCTCCTTAATTGATGCAGAAAGGACATTTGACAAAATCCAGCACCACTTCTTGATTAAAACACACACACACATACACACACACACATATGAAACATTAGTAACACTAACAATATATGGAAACTCCCTCAACATGATAAAGGTATCAATGAAAAACCCCCAGCTAACATCCTCCTTAATTGTGAAAGACTGCAATCTTTCCCTCTAAGATCACGAAGAAGAAAGCGATGCCCACTATTAACATTGTTATTCAACATTGTCCTTGAAATTCTTGCCAGAGCAATTAAGCTAGAAAAAGAAATTTAAAATGTCAGAGATGTTTTCTCACCAAAGTCAGCTGCCCTGTGTTGAAACAAGATGGTCACTGATCTCTGCTGAGGTTTGAATTCAGCTGAGGGCAATCAGGCATAGGACTTATCACTTTCCAGGCTTCCTATATCATTCTTGGCTGTTCTGCTTTCTTCATGATTTCAGCTATTCAGGCAGGCCTCATCACAGCAGGGCTCATCTCCTTTTGAGCTGCTCCATAGGCCCAGCCTGTTTGATCTTCATGCTTAAGTGATCTTCTAATTCTCTCTCACATGGCAGGGTTAAATATTGCAGCTCCCTTTCCTCTGCCTGTCTCTCTCTGTGTATCCAATTATGTCAGACCCAGTAAGAGGGTGGAGTCTCAACCGGAGTCATGCCTCACTGACATAGTCCAATCAAAAGCCCTAAAGTGATCTTATCAAGTAATTTAATCAAAGGGCCCTCAATTGAATTCAATGCAATCAAATATTTTCACACCTACAGGAAAAGACCAGTTTAAAAATACAGTCTTTCTCATTTTGTGTTTCATAAAATAATCTTAAACTTCCACAGGCTTTAGAATAATATGATTTCTGGTTGCATATCATGCTAGTTCCTAAATCAGTTGTCCTTTGATGTGGATCTCCCATAGTTGCCTCATTTATGCAGTGTCCAAGACAGGGCAAGTGGGAATTCAGGAATGTAATATCTGACATTTATTTTCTTCCTTATATTTGATTCATGTTCACCTGATTAAAATTAAAAATGTACTTTTAAAATTTTCTGTTTTCCAAATTAAAAAAAAAAGCACACCCATTACTTTCTTACAAATATAAATTCCTTACTCATTTTTAATAATCATTCCCCAAGTCATGTTTTCTCATACTTACCAGATATTGGCAATCGTAATTCAGTTTCTTTGTCCAGCCTCTATTATATTCTATTTTCTAAATAGTGACCTTTTTGTGCCTTTAGTTCTGAAAATTTTCTCCACAAAAATTTCCTCTCCTGCATTTGATTATTTTCAAACATCGTATTTGTAAACTCTAAGAAATTGATTTTTCAATTATCCCTTTGTCTTTGCACTTTGAGCCCTCTCCTTCCTTCTCTTTTTTCATTTATCTATGCTTCATGCACCATTCTTACTTTATTGAGTTAAGGTATTTTAATAGCCTCATTTCCATGAAAATTATTTTTTTCATTATTTTTTGTGAAGCTGAAGGTTTGTTTGCATTTCTGCATACATCATTAATCTAGTGGACCTAAAAGATCTTTTCTTGTGTAGGAAAGAAGTATGCTTTGCATATGGGTTTCCTGTGATCTGGGGTTTTAGAAGACTATCGTGACTGGAGCAACAGTGCATTGAAACCTGTAAATTGCCAAAATTGACTTGAGGGAAAGTGTTGAGACAGCATCTAAAAAGTCCATATATTTTAAGTGAGAAAGAATCATAAATACCCACTCAAAATAACCCTTAGTATTCTGTTTTATTTCTGTTTTCTTTAGGGCAATGTCTGGTGCTCTTGGATTGTGAATGCCTGCCTGATGCCACATGTAGATATAAGGAGTTGTCACCTAATAAATTTTTTCCAAGATTCTATTTTCATGTTATGAGTCATTTCAGTCTACGTATTCTGCCTAGAATTGCAGTCTCATGCATTTACATTTTTTGTTCCCCTCTTCAGGATAATTTGTAGTGGTAGTGTTTTGTTCATTATTATAATTGAGTATAAGAAAATCATTACAATAAGATAGGAAAAAATGCATCTATTACTAAAATAAAGCCACATTTACTGAGAGAAATACACAAACACTACAAGATACAAGAGATAGAGGTGATATACTGATAGATAGGAAGAAAAGAAAGAAAGAATGAAAGAAAAAGAAAGAAAGAAAGGAAGGAAGAAAGGAAGGAAGGAAGGAAGGAAGGAAGAAGGGAAGAAAGAAAGAAGGGAAGAAGGGAAGAAGGGAATAAGGGAAGAAAGGGAAGAAAGACATATTAAGGGTAATTTTTGGTAGATAGCTTTATGCACTTAGAATATTTGGCCTTGAACTGAGCATGAAGTCAAATTTTATCCTAAATGAATGCAATTATTATTTTAAAATCAGTAATACCACAAATAACAAAGTAGAGTAAATGATAAACATTGAAAACTCTGAAGTCCATAGGTAATTTTTCCTGGCTAATTTCAAGTTTATATAAAATTAGAAGGATTTTACAATTAATTTTGTTACCAATATGCATGTGATGATTAAGTTTATATTTAAATTAGGATATCAATACTTGGATCCTGTTGTTCTGTATTTATTTGCTCAAGTCATAGTCTCTTCTACTTGAGAAATATTGCCATGGATATTACTAAACTATTAGTGCATAAATAGCTGTGGATGTGGAGATTACTTTGAAAGGAAGGCCATTTCTATGCTGTCAAGCTAATGTTTTAGAATATTCTCTTTTCATGTCAAACCTCAGAAGATACAAATATTCTTTCAGTTTTCTTATATACCTAGCTCATGTATTTATTGTATAATTGCATTGTCCAGTATTTTCAAATGATCTTCTCAAGTTACCAATTTGGCAAATGATTATATGCTTTTCAAAGAAAACTAATTTGGTTTAATTTATTATTGTGGCAGTATACAATGCATTCATTTAAACTGATATGTTATTTTAATACATTTTTTCTTTTTTCTTTTTTTTATTTCATATTGCAGCTTGAAAGCTTTTTATTTTATATTTTAGCCTATTTGTGGGCAACAGCTGCAGAGAGTTCTCAATCAAACGGTGTTAAAGTACAAAAATGCTTCAAATAAGTTTTATATATCTTAAGAACCAGTCCAAATAGAAATTCTTTACTAGTCAGTAATTTTTTTTTCCTTGTCTTGCTTCAGCCTT
>JAQZBX010031112.1:0-26486 GCA_029593785.1 Cabassous unicinctus
TAACACAAAGATTTTGTGTATATGGGATATGGTAAGTTAGATAATTTCCAAAATGAGTAAAAGTCTGATATAAAGCCTTAGTCTATAACTTTGATGTTGATTTTGAATCCTTAATAATTGTGCTTATTAAAAATTATGTTTTAAAAAAAAAAGTTATGTTTAAGTAGGAATCAGGAATTTATGGTTTAGAAAGCTTCCTATTATATTTGTCATCAGGACTCCTAGATAGATACATATAAATATGAATCAAAATATATATTATAGGGGAGCGGGTATAGCACAGTGGTTTGAGCGCCTGCTTCCCATGTACAAGATCCCGTGTTCCATCCCTGGTACCTCCTAAAAAAACAACAACAAAAAGCATAATCCTTGGGGAGTGGATGTAGTTCAGTGGTTGAGCACCTGCCTCCCACCTTAAAAAATATGTATATATATATATAAAATATACTCTTTATTTAATGGGGGATTGGGGCAGTCCTTGAGTTAGTCACTTAATTTCTGGGATTTTCCAGCTCTGTCTTCATTTTCTGTATCTGTAAAGTAAATATTGTAATATTGTGTGTGTGTATATATAAAAGTTCAACATTTTAGAGCCTATCTAGATTCAGATTACCAGTTTCCAACCTCTTTTTTTCTATTTGCTGGCTGTGCAATTTGGGCCAAATTACATACTTTAAATCTTAGTTTCTTTGTCTATAAAATGGCAGTAACAATATAGCCTATCTTATTAGAATTGTTTTGAGAATTGAATAATACATATGGTTAGCACAGTACTAATTCATAGTAAATGGTCAGTAAACATTGACTCTTGCTACTGTCATCAGCAGCTGCAGCATTATGATTAAATGAATTTTTTCAGAGTTTCACAAAAGATCATGTTTTTTACATCAATGTCAGAAAAATATTAGTTTAAATAAGCCATAATTTTACTGTATTAAAGGTTCATTTGTTGAGTTGGTAGAATTTTATTTCATCTTTCAGTATCATAAATACCTGGTTTCAAGAAAAATGACTTATGAAACATTTAAAATCCAGTTTGAAAATACTCAATTTTTTAATGGCAAGGTTAAAAATAAGCATTCACCACTGATGAATGATGGACTGGTTAACAGGACAAATATGAGAACATTTTCTCATGAACAATAACAAATATATAATACTAATAAAGAGTGTTACTAATTGGGTGGGTTAGGGGAAAAATGCTCTAAATGTAAGATATGGGCTATAATTAGTAGTAATATTTTGATGATCTTTCATAGTTTGTAATAAATGTTTCTCAACAATGTAAAGTGTTGGTGATGGGGAGATGTATGGAGCCTTGCATGATAATATGCATGTTTGTTTTGTAAATTCACAACTTTTACTATATACTTATTGTTTATGTATGTTCATATATGAATGATATTCTTCAATAAAATTTCGTTTAAAAAATAAGTACTTTCACCTTCATTCTTACATAAATCATGCCAGGTTTTTAAAAATTATTTTATTTGTACATGTGGTGCATGCTCAATTATGAATTTTTTTTTTAAGGATTTATTTATTTATTTACTTACTTTTTATCCATTTTTACCCCTACACACACCCTGTTTTTTCTGTTTTTGTGTCATTCGCTGGGCAACTCTTTGTCCGTTTCCTGCCCTCTCTTCTCATCCTTCTCCTGTCTTCACTGGGATTCGATCCTCGGAATCTCTGATGTGGGAGAGAGGCAATCCTACTGCCTGCGCCACCTTAGTTCCTGGTGTGTTTTTTTTTTTTGGCACGTCTCGTCTTGGCTCTCCCTTCTGTCACTCTCCTGTTATGTTATCATCTTGCTGTGTGGCTTGTGGGGCCTGAAGGTGCACCCGCACATCAGGCCTGAGAGCGTACCCACACACAGGGCCTGGGGGACTTACCCATTTGTGGGGCCTGGCGGCAAACCCAAGCCTGGCAGGGCCTGATGGTGCACCCACACACAGGCCTGGCCACCCGCGCACCTTCTATATTTTTCTTTTTTTTTTTCTTTTTACCGGGAGGTCCCGGGGATCGAACCCAGGTCCCTACATATGGGAAACAGATGCCCAACCATTTGAGTCACATCTGTCCCCCTCAATTATAATTTAAGCAATATGGGAAAGAATAAAGGAGAGTAAAAATCATGCCAAATCCTACTACCTAGAGATAACCACTACTAAAATTTCGGTGTGCATCTTTGCAGACATCCCTCTGTGCCTATCCATATGTGTATATGAATATGTGTGAATAATTTCATAAAATTGCCATTTACTATTTTTAATCTAACATAGATGCTATGGCTCTGTTTCTAGGTTAATAAATTCAGACTTGTAGCATCATTTTTAATAACATACACTCATGCATATATACATAAATCATAATTTATTGACCAGTCTCAACTGATGAACATTTAATTTGCTTCTAGCTTTTTCTTGTTTAAAACAGTGTTCTGGTGAGCATTCCCTTTCCAAACATGTATGATGGTCTCTTTCAGGTAAATTCCTGTGAATGGAATTGCTATAACAAAAGATAATGCACCCTTTACGTTTTGATACATACTGCTACATTCCCTTCTTTAAAGATTGTACCTAGACTAGTTTTTAGATGAAGGGATTGTATTACATTTGTTGTTTGCTGGATGACATTGAGGTTAACTAGTTCATAGATAAGAATAATTAAAATGTAAATGAATGTGTAAATATGTGAGTGTATGAAAACTCACAAAAGCACTTATCTTAGAAAGCAAGATAAATTATGTTATAAAAACTACTTCATTATCGGTTTGGATTTTGCCAGAGATATGTTTTTATGTAGCCTGAGAACTACAGATGATGAATTAGTCTTTTCTAAAATCATGCTTAAAATGGAATATATGAAATTACAATGGGCTTTGTAGCTGTCAGTTCCCATCTTGGAAAAGTGAACAGGTTTCGTTTCTTCCAGTGTTCTGAGAAGAAGGGAGAGTTCCTTTTACTGCTCACCATTTAAATAGGAATTATAAAAGTTCTCGAATGGAGTCTTTCAAGTGCCATAGTATAGCGTATTGGAACATGCAAAATACTTTTAAGAAATAGTCCCAAAGGGTTGGTTTGTAATATTTTTAAAACTTATTCTTCATTGCTCCTGCTGATACTAAAAAAAAAAAAAAGGTTCTCTTGCAGAAAACATTGGTTACTAGGTCAAAGGGAAGAAAAATAAATGCCTGATCACCTGAGAGTGTTAAAGATTCTTTAAAGAGTTTGAGTGTTAACCTTGCTATCCTTTTGGAATCTTAAATTGGTAGTATGCTGTTCTTAAAGCCCATAAAGCAATATTTTGATAATGAAATGTTTTGTGTCTCTGGGCTGGCAAGCAGGTTATTTGGGCAGGGCTATTTAAAACTCCTATTCCAAAAATGCAAGCCAAAAACAATTGGTTTTGTATATCCAATGTAGTTGTTTTAATCATTGACAAAAAAAGACAAAAACAAAAATACACATGAACAGACTGGTTATACAAGTAGAACTTAAATAGTAAGTTTTTATCTGGGCATATTTTTATCCTCACTAATAATACAAGTACTAGAATTTAAGCAAATTTGTAATACTCTTTATTAAAGAAGCAGGAGTGTTTTTAAATGATGTCCAGTGATAAAACTTTGTGAAAGTAGAACGCTCATACTTAACAGGGAATATTTTAAATTGCTATACTTTAGGTGGCAACATGACTGTGTAGTTAATGACATAAATGCTTTCATGCTTTTTGACTTGTAATTCTAGTCCTAGGAACTTATCCTTAAAAAGATTAGCCACATATATAGAACTATAAATAATATTTAAGATTTTTCCATTAATATTGATGTTACTCATTTTTTAATGAAAGGGGGAGTAAATACCCACAAGGAATTCTAATCTTATAAGACTAGCTTATAGTCTTGAATGCCTGAGAGCATTCAAACCCATGTAATTTAAATCTGTGAAGTCAATAATATACTGAAATATAAGTAGTGAGCCTGTTGAACATTTTAGTTTAAAGTTAAATATCACAAATTAAATAAAAATGGGCAAGTTTTGTTTCTTCTTTTAGAATGATCGCTTTTTTATCTTTTATAAAATTCAGGTGATCAAGAATAGCAAGACAGACATCCCAGAGCTGGAATTATTTCCTCGCTATCTTCTTTTCCTGAGACAACAGCCTGCCACTCGGACGCAGCAGTCTAACATCTGGGTGAATATGGGTATGATGAGCCTGAGAATGTTTCCTCAGCATTTACCGAGAGGTAACTTAAGAATGCAGCAAGAATACCATAAATTTCCTTAAAAAAAAAAAAGTGGAAATCAAGTTGCTCAAAGTCTGGTCTCAGCCACTGTATTAATATCCATTCCCATCTGCTTTCATGCAGAATCAATAAATCACTTGTGGGACTTAGATCTACAGTCATGCGCAAGACTAGATGGGGGAGAGGCACGATCCCAGCAGCACACTGAGGAGGGTTCTTTCCTTTTCTGGTTTGTAAACATGCAAATATAATAAATAAAAAAGGATTTTGCAGATTCTCTTTCTTTGAGACAAGCCATTATAAACTGTTTGCTAGACCTAAGTTGTAGTCTGCCAGTCATTAACTGGCTTTTTCAACTCCACTCAAATTTATAAGAAGTAATCCTTTTGGCAATATCATCTCTAAGCACAAAGAATGAAATGAATCATTCCAACTCTAGTTAAAATAAATCATTGTGCCTGCGTCCTCCTACTCACCTTTGAATTGATAAATAACTGCCTAATGACAGCAGAGGTTTTTGTTATAAGGTAAATTGTCCTATTGATCAGTATGTTATTCCTAATCAGGCAGCAGTGGGGAAGGGATGCAGTATTTTAGGCCAAAAGATATATGGCAGTGGTTTTTTTTTGGTTTTGTTTTGTTTTTACGGGGGAGTTGTAAATTGTAATACATTTCTTATATTAGATCGAAGGAGGCTTTGAAAGAGACAGGAAATACAGAGCAAAAGGTATATTTTTTAAAGTAAAATTGACATGTTTGCTTTGAAAAATATCAAACCTATAAAAATGACATATAAAACAGTTCCCATTTTAATGTGTAACATGTAAAAAGTTCCCCTATAGTTTCTCTATAAGGTTAAAATTTTATTGACTTGCTCTGTGCTTTTGCTTTGCAAATATTTGAAATTATTCTTCAGAAGTAAAGAAATAGAGTTCATCCATTTACACAAAGTCTTAGGTTTTGTATTAGCAATGCCAAAATGTTATTGTAATTTATGTAACTTAGTATGTAAGAACTAACTCAAAACCCAAACCAATCTTGTAAGAACCATCCCTCCTTTAAATTTGAAAGGTTAATTTTATATGTTCATGAAGAGTTATATTCAGATACTATATAAAGAGTTTTTTCACATATTGTTTGGGAAGACTTATAGCAAAGCAGTGGCCTCTCCCTAACCAAACTTTGTCTTTGAGAAAAATGTCAAAGAAGCAAACTAAATTACATCAGTGAGATAGAATCTCTTTCGAGCATTCTTGATTTAATTTTCCATTGAATAAAAGCACTAGCCTTGCTTCCATGGCATATGTTGTTTTTTATTCTCTTTGAAAGATAACATGAAAGGCACGATATGTTGTTGCGCTTTTAGTAAGTATTCTTTGTAACTCTTGTGCTGATCCTAGATTTTTGCTGCTTCTATAAATTCCACTAGATTTGTTGGTACTGTTCAAAAGCACAAAATTATGTATAAGTGGCTGCCTGCTTAATGAGCTATGCTTTTAAAACTGTCCAGAACTCAAATTTTCTTATGTGGTTTAGGACAATAGAGATTGACCATGGACACTATACTTGCAAATGCTTCTGAATCCTAGTTCTGATGTGCGAAATTTGTTCTTCATTTGAAATTTTATTCCTTACTAATTAGTTGTGAAATCAATCATTAATCATTTTGAAGTTTATAAAAATACTCTTTCTTGCTGTAATCTTATAACTAATCCTCTGTTTTATAATTGGAGAAATTTGCTGTTTTGTTTTCTTTTGGGGGTTATCCTTTGCTTGCCGGTAATAAAAGATTTGCTTTGCTGTATGTTTAAAAATTGATCATAATTTGCTTTTGTTCTGCCATAACATAGTGTTCATCTTTGTCATTATTCCATTTATTACAGTTGTTTACAAGGCTTTTTTATTTCAAGTGACACATATGCAAATCTTGTCATAGTTACAATGACTTAGATGTAGTCTTTTCTGCAGATAAGGCTACAGAAGTCATTGGTTCCTTAGATAATTTTTCAGCCTATCTTAGGTGTGTGACTTCTTTTTGGAAGCTCCAAAAAAGAGGATGATGCCAATGCTTTTTTCAGCTTTATTTAGAGTAGGTAAAAACTCATTAAAAGCACATTTAATAGGAGGAAAAAAGCTAACTTGACCATTGAATGGGTGGAAAACTACTTGGAATGTATAATTGTACCCTAGAAGGATTGTACTGATATGTTAAGTTTATATTTTATTTTTGTTTTGGGTTGCTGAAAAAAATATGTGGCCTACGGTAGGCAATGATGATCATTTTAAGCTATAGCTTTTGTCTGGATTTTTGACTGCATTGTAAATCAGGGTTTAACACGTTTTTTAAGTGGCATATCTTTGATTGCTTTCATCTCTTGTGAAATATGTGGTTAAGCTTGATATAGTCTTCCTTCCCTCTTCACTCTTTCCTCCTGTATTGCCCCTCTTTGTGTTTCCACCTTGAGCTCTTCAGAAATTCAAGGTCATGTCTGCTATCATCTTATTGGAAAGGCAAGCCAGATGATTTCCTCTCCCCCACCCCCACCCCCCCAACCTTGCAATAGGGCAAATTTTTTTCTTTGTCATAGGAAGTTTCTTGACTTTCACTTTAAACCTCTGTTTGGCCATCTAAAGTCTACACCTATTTATAATTGGAAGGAAAATTTTCCTTTTTGGGTGACTGTACCAAAATGTCAGGTAATCAGGCCATTTAATGATTGAGAGTTATAGGATTAGTAATTCAAAAAACAGTTTAAGAAAGTGGATCAGGTGAATCCATTTATTATCTAACTGTGGAATTCAAATCCAGTCACATTTTATCTTTCCCACTTTTACAGTTTTCATTTTGTTCTTGAGCATGACCCACCTATTGGCAGCCAGATACCACTGCCAGTTGTTGGTGTTTACCAGCATGAGCCCCACTCTCTGGAGATCCAAATACTGCCAATTATTTGAGCCTCTGGGCTTTTGTTGCTCTTCCTTTCAAAGTTGAGGCTTTGAATTCCCTTCTAAGAAACTTGGATCTCTTGTCTTCATTTTAAAGCTTTTATGGTACTCAATTTATAAAATTATTAAACCTATAATTCTTGTTTCTTGTCAACATTTCCTAAAATTATGTGATCCCCATTGCTGAAAGGGTGCATTTATATATATATACATATATATATATATATTTGTCTTTTTCTTTATTGTGATTACTATGACCGTAGGGAATGTGCCTTCTCCGAATGCACCTTTAAAGCGGGTATTAGCCTATACAGGCTGTTTCAGTCGAATGCAGACCATCAAGGAAATTCATGAATATCTGTCTCAGAGGCTACGCATCAAAGAGGAAGATATGCGCCTGTGGTTATACAACAGTGAGGTAAGAGGCACCTCAGAGTCATGAAGAGTCCTGATTAGATGTTAAATCCATGTTTCATGAGTATGGGATTTTTATCTACAATAATTATGCTTAAAACATGTTTAGGATCTAGTGAAAACTTCAACTTTTAAATTATTATATGTATATAGATATTTGTCACCTGAGACCCACAGTAATAACTGATTATCATGGACAATACCATGTTGTGAAGATTATTATTATATTCTAAAGTAGCAGCAAATATCTTTTTTTTTTTTTTTTTTTTACTAAATAGGTTTTATTTTCTATTTGTTTTAAGGTAACCTATGTACATGTTAAAAATTCAAACAGTACAAAAGTACATAGTGAAAAATTCTTTCCTCCCACTCTCTGACCCATCTTCCATTTTCCTCAAAGCAATGCTATTAAATTACTCATATGTTCTTTCTTATATATTCAATATAGATTATACTATTAAATTGGCTTATAAGTGTAGTTTTTTTTTTGTTTTGTTTTGTTTTAAGATTTATTTATTTTATTTTATTTATCCCTCCCCCCCTTGCTGCTTGTGCTGCTGTGTCCATTCGCTACGTGTCCTCTCTGTGTCTGCTTATCTCCCCCTTGCTGTGAGGTCTTGCCGCATCAGCCCACGGCACCGCGCGAGCTGGCCTGCCCTCACAAGGAGGCGCCGCGCGAGCCGGCCTGCCCTCACAAGGAGGCGCCGCGCGAGCCGGCCTGCCCTCACAAGGAGGCGCCGGGAAGCGAACCCGGGGCCTCTCATATGGTAAACGGGTGCTCTGTCCATTGCGCCACACCCGCTTCCTGCCGTGAGGTTGCTGCATCAGCCCACCGCACCGCTCAGGCCGGCATGCCCTCACAAGGAGGCCTCGGGACTCGAACCCGGGCCTCCCATATGGTAAACGGGGGCTCTATCCACTGAGCCACACCCGCTTCCCATAAGTGTAGTTTTAACCTGTTCTTTCTTCCTTGGTGCCTTCTTTTTTTTACATCCTCCTTTGGTCATCTTTGAGAGGCAATATAGTACAGTAGTTAAGAACACAGCTCCTGGAGTCACACCACCAAAGTTGAAATCCTGGCGCTTTTTGGCTGTGTAAAACTAAGTACAAGTTATTTAACTTCTTTGTGCCTCATAAATAAATAGTGAAAATAATAGTATCTACCTCAGGTATTTGTGATAATTAAATAAATTAATTTTGTAAGCATTTTAGACAGGGAAAGCATAAACAAAAATACAGAATTCTGTATGATGTTTGGGTTTTTTGTTTGTTTGACCCTTGCAAGTGATGAAACAGGACCTATGATCCTGATTCTTATTTTATGTCAGACAGTCTCCTAAATATTTTATATATTTGACCTAAGCTAATCTTCCAACACATCTCTGAAGTCAGTTGATGTTTGCTTTTATGTTCTCAATTCTTGTAAGTTTCATTCAGCACTTTTACTAAATTTCTTTAGGTATTAGAGAAATTCTTTTCTGCAGACTCTTCAGAAAATTTAAATCTCAATGAGTTTTGGTTTGATGGTGATGAATCTTCTCTTGGTCTTCCCAAAATTCTATATAACTTTTATTTTAAGGTCATAGAGCTTATGTTTCTGAAATATACATTGCCTTTTCCTCATTTGCCACCTAAATTATATTTCTGAACAACTATAATATGCTAGATTTCTGTGACATGAGTTCTGTACCTGAAAGGAGGTTTTTAATTGTGATTCATTTTTATTTCTGTGTTTGTTTCAACTTTACTCACCAAATTAATAAAAGCGTTCCTTTCCCTCACAGAATTATCTTACTCTTCTGGATGATGAGGATCATAGATTGGAATATTTGAAAATCCAGGATGAGCAGCACTTGGTAATTGAAGGTACAAGATGGAAGCATCTATATTAGATTTTTAGGGAAGAAGTTTAAAGATTTAGTTGCTCACTAATAATCCACTTTATAATTTTTCCCAAGACAATTAACTGTTTTTGATCATTATGTTCCTCATGGTAAAGAAAATTCTTTGAACCCTCAAGTGGTCCTACATATTATTTAGATTCCTTTGAAAGAAAAATTTATTGTTAATTATATCTCTTAATAATATTTAACAGCTATAAAAAATGTTATATCATTAATAATAATGACATGTCTTATAAAACATGTCTATATTCATTGCCTGGCCAGGGGAGGGACCTGTTGGTAGAATCGAGTTAATTCAGTTACAATTTTATAACGTTTTTTAAAATTTTCAAATTGTCCCTTTGAGTTTGAGTAAAGAAACCAATTTGCTTGTATAGTTAGTGGCACAGGCTTTCATTAGTCTTCGACACTGGCTGCTCACCAACAGAGCTACATGTATATATATATTCACACATAGATTTAAACACTGGCAAACACATGTCATTTGTGTCTTCTCCCATCAAGATTCATAGAAATATTTCAAATTGCCTTTTTGTTAAGATGAATAGGTTACTCTTACAGTTATTCCAATAAGAAAGAATTGTAAGACTTCTAATGTTTTAAGTTTAAAGAATTCCATTGTGTCTGAACTTTATGAAGATAGTTGAGTATAATTTTATTTCAAGTAGGCAATTGAAGTAATAGCTTATTAATTCTAGTCAAGTGACTGTATAATCCCCAACATAAAGAGTAGGAATGGTAGGTATCCAAGCTAGTTACTAAAATTAACTTGATTTTTTTTTTTCAGTTTCTGATTTAGAAATATGAACTTTTCGCTTTTTGTTTTAAAACAGAAGCAATTATGAGTAGGCTTGAAATAGATGGATAAAAAAATTAACACATCCTTGTCTCTTTCTTTCCAGTTCGTAACAAAGATATGAGTTGGCCTGAAGAGATGTCCTTTATAGCAAACAGTAGTAAAATAGATAGACACAAGGGTAAGTATTTTTTAAAGAGATTATTTTAAATTTATTCTTCTCGTGTGTGTGTGTGTTTGGGTTTTTTTTTTTCCATCTTCCAACTATTGAAGTGATAACAACTTTTGGTTTTCTCCCCAAACCTTTGAATTATTGATTTATAAAATCAGTTTCTTTCTAACCCTTCACTTAAGTAATTCATATGTATATAAAGGCACAATGTTAGGAAAGCAGAATTGTTGAATTCTAAAAAAAATCTTAGCAGTTAAAGAGAATAATTGCTATTTTTGGATTACAGATGAGCATGGATTATCATGATTGCCAGAGACACTCCATGAAAAACCTTCTCTACTTTAGCATTGAAAGACCAGATGGAGAAAATTTATCCCCATTCAGCTAATTTAAATAGTTATAGGGAAGCGGGTGTGGCTCAATCGGTAGAGCTCCCGTTTACCATACGGGAGGCCCCAGGTTCGTTTCCCGGGGCCTCCTTGTGAGGGCAGGCCGGCCCGGGCGGCACGGTGGGCTGATGCAGCAAGACCTCACAGCAAGGGGGAGATAAGCAGACACAGAAAAAACACACAGCAAATGGACACAGCGAACACAAGCAGCAAGGGGGGGATAAATAAATAAATAAGTCTTAAAAAAATAAATAAATAAATAGTTATAAAAATGATTGCATTGAATACAGGTTTTCTATGATGTATATTACTACAACAAGGCTTCATTTCTCATATTGTTTGTTCCAGTTCCCACAGAAAAGGGAGCCACAGGTCTGAGTAACCTGGGAAACACATGCTTCATGAACTCAAGTATCCAATGTGTTAGTAACACACAACCACTGACACAGTATTTTATCTCAGGGAGACATCTTTATGAACTCAACAGGTAATCTTTCTTGATTCACTGGCCTCTTAACCTTCTATGACTTTGATATGACCCCAATAGCACAAAATTCTCCTCTTTCTTCACCCTGAGAGAAAAAATCCTGTCTTATTTTCCCTATTTAGTATGAAATAAGGGTCAAGGGATACTTCTGTTGTTTTAAAAAGAAGATATTGTGATATGATAAAATAGATGTTAGACATTTCTGTGCCTATGTGATTATGATTTATGACAGTCTTTGACATAAATTTTACTCTCAAACTTCCAGGACAAATCCCATTGGTATGAAGGGGCATATGGCTAAATGCTATGGTGATTTAGTACAGGAACTTTGGAGTGGAACTCAGAAGAATGTTGCCCCATTAAAGCTTCGGGTAAGCAGATTAAAATAATATAAAGGTATTTAATTTTTAAACAATTGTTTAAATCACTTTTTCTACATGTTTTCTATACTTAGGTTTTTCATTTTAGTTTGTTTTTGTATATTTCACTGGGCATAAACCAGCTGTCAAATAACTTTTGCTTATTTAGATATATGCAAAACACCACTATAGATATAATAGGTAGGAAGAGAGCAATGGCACAGTTTAGATTGGGGATGTCACTTATTTTACATATTTTTGAAATATCTTACTTGTATGTATAGTGAATTTTTCTTTCTTCTTCCAACTCCAAGCTGGGCCTTACTGTCAAATTAATTACACAATAAATTTTCAACATTACTAGGAAAATTAGTTCCATCTATAGAATTTTTAAGAAAGCAGAAAGAATAATTTAATGGATATAAGTTTTACATTAATACGACATGTAGTGAATTTTAATAATAGCTAACAATTTGACTACTTATAGTTGTTGGACTATTATAATTATGTTATGTATATTAACTCATTTAATACTCTAAATAATTCTGTAATGTAAAGCAATGTTGTTATCCCCATTTTTCAGGATACTAAGTAGCTTAGTCCAAGGTTGCAAGCTAATAAGTCCTTATACTTAAACACTAGGTTATTCTGCCTCTAATAATAAAAGTGAATACAACAAGATCAAAAAAGTCAACAATGAAAGAAAACATTACATAGAACAGGGAATCTTTCCATGTGCGCAAATGCTATTTTAATATTTCTGTCATAAATAATATCTATGTGCCTAAAGAACTCAGTTTGCTTATATGATACTGAAATAGAATTCACTGGTATTGGCCAAATACTTCATTTTTTGTCATTTGAGATTAAGATTAGAAATATTTCATGATTATCCAAAATATATTTGCTGAAATAGAGACAGACTAAGTACTACACTGCTTTCTTTTTTATAATGCCTCTTATTTAATTTTGGGGTATGTTCATTCCAAATTTCATGGGGTATAGAATAATGATTTTGATTCCTGTTATATTTCTAGTGGACCATAGCAAAATATGCTCCCAGGTTTAATGGGTTCCAGCAACAAGACTCCCAAGAACTTCTGGCTTTTCTCTTGGATGGTCTTCATGAAGATCTCAACCGAGTCCATGAGAAGCCATATGTGGAACTAAAGGACAGTGATGGCCGACCAGACTGGGAAGTAGCTGCAGAGGTTTGTCAGTTTTGAGTTTCTAATGTAAGCAATAGATTAATTGTTCTTGCCACAAATGAATGTAGCAGAACTTAATGCAAGCTAAACTGTTCTGTAATCAGAATTATACTTTGAAAGCAAAGGAGTTTATATATCTTTGCTTTAATTCTTGTGCAGTAATGCTAAAACAAAAGCACCTTTAATGAAAATAGAAAAATGTTATCATTTCCTATTGTAAATTTTATGGGAAGAAGTACAGGAATAATTATTATCCAGTGGAATTTGAAGAGTGCTCATAATTGCTAAAGTAATATATGTCTTTGTGCTTTTTAACGGATAAAGAACTTTGATACTCATCATTGTTACCTTGGTAAGAACAAAGAAATAAATGAGATTTTCCATACAAATTTAATATTTGCTATGTTGAGGAGAGAGAATCACATTCTGTTAAGTAACTGGTTTTCTCTCCTCTCTTAGTAGATAATACATTTTAAATTATGTTTCTGAATTTGTAAATTTATAGACAGAAAACTTTCATATTTTAAATAAAGACTAAAGATTATATTCTTGGTACATAAATCCAATATATTGGGGAGCAGGTGTGGCTCAATCGATAGAGCTCCCGTTTACCATACGGGAGGCCCCGGGTTCGCTTCCCGGGGCCTCCTTGTGAGGGTAGGCTGGCCCGCACGGCACGGTGGGCTGATGCAGCAAGACCTCACAGCAAGGGGGAGATAAGCAGACACAGAAAAAATACACAGCAAATGGACACAGCAAACACAAGCAGCAAGGCGGGGATAAATAAATAAATAAATCTTAAAAAAAAAAAAAAAAAAAAGTCCAATATATTTAACTGTTTTTGAATTTATGTAGAAATGCTTATTATCTTTTGAATTTTGGGGGGAAAAAAGTTCTCTAATCTTTTTCCTTACTAGGCTTGGGACAACCATCTGAGAAGGAATAGATCAATTGTTGTGGATTTGTTCCATGGGCAACTAAGATCCCAAGTCAAATGCAAGACATGTGGGCATATAAGTGTCCGATTTGACCCTTTCAATTTTTTGTCTTTGCCACTACCAATGGACAGTTATATGCATTTAGAAATAACAGGTGGGTCACAAAGTTCTGAAAAATTATTTGACTCCATTATTCAAATAATATACAATGTAGGGCTTTCAGTGAAACCTGCATTTTACTGATAGAAACTCTTTTTCTTCACTAGTTATTAAATTAGATGGTACTACCCCTGTGCGCTATGGATTAAGACTGAATATGGATGAAAAGTACACAGGTTTGAAAAAACAGTTGAGTGATCTCTGTGGACTTAAATCAGAACAAATTCTTCTTGCAGAAGTACATGGTTCCAACATAAAGGTAATATTAGCTATTCTTTCTAGGAAACCCTTGATTCTCAAAAACCACAGTTGAAGAAGAAAAAGAAAGAAAGAAAAAAAAGAAAGAAAAAAACAAAACCCACAGTTCTCTCAATTCTTAAAACGTTAGTAGAATGAATTAGTATGTTAAGTGACCAAGGGAGTTAATAAAACACAGCAAAACTGAACAACAACAAAAAAAACCTTACCAAAGTTTTCGAACCCAGAAACTTAAAAGGATTTTCTGTCTGATTAAAGTGGTAACAGTGATGGCGGTATTTTTAAAGAAGGGGAATACTTAAGCCCAGGGCTGTCTAGAGTGATCTAGTTGTGTCATTCTAGTATAGGTTACCCCTATAGCAGAGACTGCTGCTGCATACTTAACAGCTCTTCTGTATCACCACTATCACTAGAATTCCCCTTAGTCTAAGGTATTTTATGTGTGTTCTTTTATTTATTTATTAATATATATCTATACTTGGCCTTTTAGTACACAACGAAATCACTTTTTCCTGCACAGCAACAAGGGACACAAACAGTCTAATAAATATACTGACTTACCTAAATTGAGCTCCTACCATTGGTGTTAATTATATTCATCTTTGGGCCTCTGAACAAACTCCCACCTCAATGACATTTTCTTTGTAAGAAATGCACAAGCAAAATCACTCTGAGAGTTTTTGGTTTAGATGCTCAAAATGAAGAATAAAACTTAAGTCAGTTATGCCAACATTCTTCCTTGCTATGGAAAGGGATAATGGTTTTCACTGGCGGTCAGATTAGTTTTCAGATATTTTATCAAGCATTCATCTTTTAGTTGAGAAAAAGTATTCATCTTGTTTGTTTTACAACTAAGACATTTGCTTTTCAAATACATCAGAGAGGTGATTTTCCATTTTATCTGAAATATCTCCCCTTTCTCATCTTGCTTCTTTTTGTGTAGAACTTCCCTCAGGACAACCAAAAAGTACGACTATCAGTGAGTGGATTTCTGTGTGCATTTGAAATTCCTATACCTGGATCTCCAATTTCAACTTCAAGTCCAGTACAGACAGGTAAGATAGAACTGGAGCTCCTTTTCATAATCTCATCTTTAAATATTGGTCTAAGGGTTATCATCCTTTTTATATTTATTTGGACTGAGAATATTAGAGCAAAAGAACCTTGTTGCTGGAAGGAAACCTTAGTGATCATTTGGCTCAGATTCCTCAATTTATTGTTGAGGAACCAAACTAAAACCCAGAGAAACTTAAGTGACTAAGTTAGATAGCTAATTACTAACTAATCTTTCTATGTAATTCAGGTCTTTTTTTAACTCTTTTATCTAATACTAACATGGCAGCAAATGGCATGAAGGGAACATACTATCAAAAAACATAAACAATAACTATAGCTAAAAAGGAATCTGTTTATATTGCATGTGATTTAATATGGTAATTTATTATAGAGTCTTTAAGGCCGTTAATATGCTTTGTCTATTCCTCTTTATACTGCTGATAATTAGGTTCATTTCCCGACTATAAAATGCTTCATAGAGAATGAAACTCCAGGGAGTGAACCCTCTCGTAAGTCTTGTAGAGGCTCATCTGATTGGCACTTAGTAGATGGAACTGATGGGGAGTTGGTGGGTGATTTGATATTGCTTTATGTGTACAGAAGTACTGTCCGATAGAACTGTCTGCAATTATGGAAATCTGTATAATCTTTTCTGTCCAATACAGTAGCCATGAGCTTTTGAGCACATGAAATGTGGCCCTTGGGACTGAGGAAATGAATTTTTAATTTAACTTAATTTTAATTTAGAAAGCACATCTGGGGAAAAATAGAACAAGGAGGCATCATGCAGCACTCGTTGAATTAGGGTATGACATGTATTAATATTTGTTAAATGCTTTGTTGTCTTTTCAGAGCCCAACACGGAACAGTGGGGCTGACCAGTTTTTTTCTTTTAAGTAGTTGATGTCTTTAATGAAAATGATCTTTTTCAAGAAGTAGTTGTGTTATTATTTTTTTTATTATTTTGAATACACAAAGTTCAAAAATTAAAATAACTAAAAGGTTGTGAAAAGTCTCCTTTCCACTTGTCTCCATTTATCCCATTGCTCACCACCCTATAACCATTTGTGTGTGTGTGTGTGTGTGTGTGTGTGTATTCTTTCAGTGTTTCTTTATGCAAATGCAAGGAAATCTAAATATTCTTCTTTTTATCCCTTTCTCAAACTAAAGTGGCATACTGTAAACTGTTCAGCACCTTGCTATATGTTTCCTTAATAAATATCTTGAGCTTTCCATATTAACACATTTTTTTTTAAAAAGGCAACATCTGGCTAGCAGTTACCCTTTTGGACAGAGCAGGTTTAGAGAAATGGGGAAAAGCCAAAAAACAAGTGGCAGAACTGTTTGTGTACCACAGTATAGTGCTAATACTGACTTTTGCAAAAATCCAACTTGCAGATTCCAGCAATTATTCTTGCTTTGTCATTTAGTTAGTATGAGTTGTGGAAGTAAAACCTAAAATTAAAATCTTCCAATCAATCTAGAATTCTTATTTGAATTATGATTTCTCCCTATCCTGTGTAAAAGGGACTATATTATCAATGGTCTGGGTCCCTGTGATACCTGAGAAAAGAGCAAAGATGAAGGTACCACAAATTGATGATGCTGTACTAATCTTTGGATTTGTAGATTTCTCCTCTTCCCCATCTACAAATGGAGTGTTCACCCTAACCACCAATGGGGACCTGCCCCGATCAATATTCATCCCCAATGGAATGCCAAACACTGTTGTGCCATGTGGAACTGAGAAGAACTTCACAAATGGATTGGTGAATGGTCATATGCCATCTCTTCCCGACAACCCCTTTATAGGCTACATCATTGCTGTCCATCGAAAAATGGTTAGTTAAATGTTAGAAAACTTACTGCTGTTCTTGCCAGTCTCATTTGTGAGTCATAATCATTTTCTGTCTTTGCAACATCTTCACTGAACATACTTTAGTTTGTGTATGCTGATGTAAGTGATTGCAGCTAGGATTTAGTATTAAACATGACGGCCTATATATGAAATGACACTCTTTACACATATATTGAGGCAGCAAAATAGTTGGTGCATCTGAGTACTACTTTCTTTAAAAAGCTGTCTCTCCTATATGTTCATATAAACATTGTGTGTCATCTTCTTTGCCATATAAATGTGAATGCCTTTGGAGAAGGTACTTTGTTTTGGAGGATACAAGAATGTTCTTGGGCAAGACAAGCTGTGCATAGTTCCTGCCTTGGTAACTAATCTATGGCTGTTGCATTAAAGGTTGCCTCTGATAAAAACAAAGGAAAATCTGAAAAACTGTGATCAATGGATAGTTGTTAAGGAGATTAACATCATACATAGTAGCAATTTGATAGAATATAAAGAGCACTGGAATTGTTTTGATACTAATTCTACCATTAGATACCTGATTGAGCTCTTTAGGCCTCAGTATCTTAATTTTATAAAATAAAAGAGTAGAGCTGCTAGATAATATCTAAGAATCATTGGTCACCCCTACCTCTGTTCAAAAATTCACTCTGGTTTTCTGATTTCCAAGGGACAACAGGTTATAACTTGCACTGGTGATTAAAACACAAGGAAACATCAGAATATGACCAAAACAGTTTTAACCAATGTCATAGACTATACCAAGCTTGGCACTCTCACGTCTTTTTCCTCTTCAGGTTTTCTTTATCCTTCTCTCAGTGTTTGTTTCTCATTTTCTATCTTATTTTCCTATCTTATTTATTATGTTTATTGGGTAAAATATACTGTTCCTTACTCATTTAAAAAATGCAGATGAACAGAATTTAGTAAGAATACCAGATAAAAGGTCAATATACAAAAATCAAGTACATTAATTTTAAATAACAGCAAGAGAAAATAAAATTGTTAAAAGGTATATTAGTTTCCTAAGGCTGCTATAGCAAATAACTACAAACTCAATGGCTTAAAACAACACTTTATTCTCTCACAGTTCTGGAGTCCAGAAGTCTGAAATCAGAATGTCACAGAGCCATCCTCCCTTCAAAGGCTCTAAAGGATACTCTTTCCTTGCCTATTCCAGCTTCTGGTGACTCCAAAGCATTCCTAACTTGTGGCTACATAAATCCAAATCTCTAACTTCATCTTGGCATTCTTCTCCTTCTCCCTCTGATTTTCTCTTAAAAACACATTTGTCATTGGATATGGGACCCACCTGGATACTCCAGGATGATCTCATCTCAAAATCCATATCTTAATTACATCTGTAAAGATCCTTTTTCCACATAAGGTCATATGCATACGTTCTGAGGGTTAGGATGTAGGCATATCTTTTTTGGAGGGTACCATTTAACCCAATGCAGATACCACTTATCATAGTATCAAAAAAATCAAGTGCTTAGGAATACAAAACTAAGAAATGATATACAAGACATCTAAACAGCAAACAATAGAATATTATTAATAGAAATTAAAGAACAGTTAAAGATTTGAAGGAATAAACCATGTTCACGGATTAGAAAACTATATTTTAAAGATATCAGTTCTCTGAAAACTGATCTACAGATTCAGTGCACAATCCCAATAATAATGCCAACAGTGGACACATGTTTTGTGTATATGTAACTGGATAAGCTGATTCTAGTATGTGGAAATACAAGGCACTAAGAATAACCAAGGAGGCGGATGTGGCTCAAGTGTTTGGACATCTCTCTGCCATATGGGAGGATAAGTAGGCGAGCCAGGCCCATGCAGTGAGCCACACAGCAAGATGATGACACAACAAAAGAGGAACGCAGGGGGGAGTCAAGGTGAGACGCACCACAAACCAGGAACTGAGGTGGCGCAAGTGACAGGGTACCTCTCTCCCACATCGGAGGTCCCTAGGATTGAATCCCAGTGAAGCCTTAAGGAGAAAAATGAGAAGAGAAGGCAAGAAACAGACACAGAAGATGACCCAGCAAATGGACACAGACAGCAAGCGGGGCGGGGGATGGTGGCGCGGGGCTCATAGAACTGTACACCAAAAAAGAAAAAATAAAGTCAATTTTAAAAAAAAAAAGAATAACCAATATACTCTTGAACAAAGCATGAGAAATTGATCTACTGAATATCAAGGTTTATTTTATAAAGCTATGATATTTAAAACAATGTGCTATTGATACAAAGAGACCAATGGAATAGAATAGATAGCCCAGAAACAGGTTCACACATATGTGCACATTTGATTTATAATAAAGATGGCATTGCAGAGCAATGACAGAAACTTACTTTTCTCAGTAAATGATGCTGGGACAATTGGATATGAAACTTGACACCTACCCCTCACCACACAAAAATCAATTTCAGATGGATTATAAAAATGTGGAGAGCAAAATAATTTCTGTAAACCTAAAACTGCTCTAAAAATAAAGTTTTTTTAATAGACATAGATAGATAGATAGATAGATAGATAGATAGATAGATAGATAGATAAGCCCCTGGAAGATGATAAAGGCAAATATATTCATGATCTTGGTTTAGGGAAAGACTGCTTAAATAGGAAGCAAAAAGCATGAATCATGAAGAAAAAGACTAATAAATTGTACTTCATTTAAATTAAGAACCTTAGTTTCATCAAAGACACTATTAAGAGAAAAGACAAGCCTCAGAGAAGAATGTTTTTGCAACTCATATATCCAATGAAAGAGCTCAATCCAGAAAGTATCAAGAACTCCTTTGAGTCATTAAGAAAATGAAAGAACAATTCAATAAAAAATGATCAAGATACTTGAATAGGTACTTCACAAAAAGGATATGTAAATAGCCAGTAAACATGAAAAAGTGATCAACCTCACTAGTAATCAGGTAAATGCAATTTAAAACCACATTAAGATATCACTACCCTGGAAGCGGATGTGGCTCAAGCAGTTGGGCGCCCACCTACCACATGGGAGGTCCCGGGTTCAGTTCCCGGTGCCTCCTAAAGAAGATGAGTAAGACAGCAAGCTTACGTGATGAGCTGACGCAATGAGATGACACAATGAAAGACACTATGAGGAAACACAATGAGAGACACAACAAACGGGAGCGGAAGTGGCTCAAGCCATTGGGTGCCTCCCTCCCACATGGGAGGTCCCGGGTTTGGTTTCTGGTGCCTCCTAGAAAGAAGAGCACACAATGAACAGACACAGAGCAGACAGCAAGCACAAACAAGGGGGGCATTAAATAATTTTTTTTTTTAATCTTAAAAAAAAAAAAAAGAAACCACTACCCACCCACCAGAATAGGTAAAATTAAGCAGAGTGATGGTATTGGTAAGAATAATGGAACAATAGGAAATCACATACACTACTGATAAGAGTGCAAATTGATATGGCTGCTTTGAAAAATAGTTTTCTAGTTAAATACACCACTCTTAGGTATCCACCCAACAGATATATGCACCAGGAAATATATACAAGAATGTTCATAACAGCAGTACCCATAGTAGCCCAAAACTGCAAATATAAATGTTCATTAGTGGTAGAAAGAATAAGGAACTTGTAATACGGTCATACAATGGAATATTATACAGCAATGAAAATGAATTTATAGTTACACCTAACATGAATGAATCTTACAAGCATAATGTCGAGGGAAAGAAGCCAAACATAAAAGAATTAGATGAGTCTGTTTATGTAAACTTTGGAAACGGAAAATAAAATTGTGTTTATACACAGAGGATATTAAACTGTAAAGAAAAGCATGAACATGATTACTACAAAAGTCAGGATATCAGTTACTTTGGGGAGGAAGGGAGAATTGGTAATCTGAGGAAGCAAGGTGGGAGGGGAGATTTTGGAGTGCTGGCAGTTTTCTGTTTCTTGACCTGAGTAGTGATTATATAGCTGTTTGCTCTGTGATAATTATTTGAAATGTACTTTTTTTTTTTCCTCTTTGAGATACTAACCTTTGACTTAAATTGAATCTCTGACTATGTGGACAATGTTCTGTGGACCATGTTCTAGACAGGATTGTATGAATGGACAGCCAGAAGAACTAAGGGATACATCTGTGACTTGGAATTGTCATTGAGCACAGCTCCAACTGGTTTCATCAACTAACATAATTGGATGACTCATGCATTTCCCCAGTTTTTCTCTACCAAGCATTATCAGTTCATTTTTAAGCCCTCAGATATGCTTTTTTATCTTTCTTAGAAAACAGCTCTCATCATTTATCAATTATGTATGTCAAATATTAGATAAAGTGCTTGATAAATGCTAAAGCATTATGTTTAGGATTTTCTAATTATGGACCATATAGCCATGTTTCCAGCTCTGAATTTTCACCTTTTAGACAATCCCCTATTTCCAGTTTTCTTCATGATCTAG
Source organism: Cabassous unicinctus (assembly GCA_029593785.1). Lineage (NCBI taxonomy): Eukaryota > Metazoa > Chordata > Mammalia > Cingulata > Chlamyphoridae > Cabassous > Cabassous unicinctus. The sequence goes on from JAQZBX010031112.1 coordinate 21,648, forward strand.
CCAGTTGCTTTTAAGAATGCCTAAAATTGATTTTACCATCTGCCCAAGTCAGCTTCATTTCCCCATTATTTCCATCAAAGGCAACACACGTAGCGCAGGTCGGCCAGGGGGTCAGTGGCCGGGTGGGGGTCCCAAAATCTGCAAGAGGAGCACGTGGCAGGAGCTGTGGTCGACCATGGGGAAAGGGGTCAGGGGAAAAATACTACTTGAATTCATTATTTCATCTTCATTTTCATTGCAACCTTCTTTCAGACCCTTTTGATCTTATGATTCAATTACTTTTAAAGTAGTTAATTTTCCTCTTCCTCCCTTCTGCAGATTTGAAAAAGAAGAGGAATAAGGCAAGGCAACATAGGCAAGAATATTCAGAGAGATAAAGGAAGAAATAGGAAAACAATGTAACAATGCAGCAGCTAAATGATGATTCAATTTCAAGATAGAAAAAATTATTTTACTTGAGTCAGAGAAGTAGAAAAGAATGAAAACTGAAAAAAGTATAAGTATAAGCAAGTAAAGAAATAAGGCAAGAACTTGGCACAGTTAGATCAAGTGAGTTTTTTCAGGTGAGAGAACAAATTACTAGGAGAGGACTAAAGGAAAAATCCTGGTGCAGTAGAACTGCACCATCATCCTGTGAGGAACTGAGCAGGGATGGACCCTAGGGCACCAGGAAAAGTTACTTCAAGAGGATGAAAATTGTATGTATTTAGAAAAGATATAATGAGAAGAGGAGAGGGGAGGGGCATTGCTTAAATTATCTCATCTATTTAGTAAAATAAGGAGTTATCTAACTTTGAAGACACAATAGGACAGATATTGTCTGATTTCACTTATATAACTAGAATATGCAAATTCTTAAAGACTAGAAAATACATTATAGGTTACTGGGGCTGGAGGGCAATTGAGGAAGATAGGTAGGTACAGAGTTTCTGTTTGGGGCGATGGAAAATTTTGATAATGGATGGTGATGATGGTAGCGCAACATTGTGAATGTAATTAATACCACTGAATTGTATACTTGAAAGAGATTAAAATGGGAATTTTTATGTTGTATATCTGTTACCACAATAAAAACTTTTTTTGAAAATAAAAAAATCATTAGCTCAGAGTTGGAGGAAAAATGGAGATTTAAGGAGAGAAGAACTAATCTAAATTTTAGATTTAAAAAAATAGTGCTGAACTGTCTTATAATAATATTGACACATGAACTCTGAGGGTCTTAGAATCATGTGTTTAGCTAAGCTTAAATGAATAATGGCGAAATAAAATGCTTGAGAATCTGAAATAAATAAGGGTCTTTTCTCTTAGAAATTAGCCCACCATGTGAGTTTATAAGTTGTTGAGTCAGCTTTTCTAACTGCTACGTAAGACCAAAGTTCTTAAATTATTAAATGTCCAAGTGTTCAGCAGCTTTTTGAGCAATCCTGAACCCCCACCAACTGTTCCAAGCTAATTTCGTGCAGTATCTTTATATTAAGGAATATCATAAAAATACCCTTAACATACTCAAAGCAAATATTAAAAGAAAAAAGACCAAAACCACTTGGCTACTTTAAAGAAGGTGTATAAGTTGTTATGAAATTAAATAACTAGGTTTCCCAAGTCTCCAGAAGTTTGGTAATTGTTGCTCTAAAAGCTATCAATAGCTAACTCTTAGTAAACTTCATTTTGAGGGAATTTTTAAATTTACTGGCATACTTCCTGGGGAAAAAAAATGGTTTTAAATATTCAAAGTCTTGAACTACAAAATTACTTGTAATTTACTTGAGGAAAATTACTTAAAATTACTTAAAATTACTTGAGAAATGTTTTTACATGTGATTCAATGTGTGTGAGAAATGTTTTTTAGAGAAAATTGTAGTTTGAAAATATAAATCCTGAATGCCAAGTTTATAGATTGGCAACAACTCTAAAATTGGCAATATCTCAACCTTGCAATGATTCCACTTTAAATAACCACTATTATCACGCTAATAAAGATGGTTCTATATAGAGAGTGTGTAGTGACTAATTTGAAGATGGTAGTGATGCTTGTTATTGGCAGTCTAAGAGGGGAGGAATCAGAGGCCTATCTTCTCAGCTCTTTCTTCTCTTTGTTTGTACATATAGATGAGGACAGAACTGTATTTTCTGTCATCTCAGAAGAATCGCCCCAGCCTCTTTGGAATGCCACTGATTGTTCCATGTACTGTGCATACCCGGAAGAAAGACCTGTATGATGCGGTTTGGATTCAAGTATCTCGATTAGCCAGCCCACTCCCGCCTCAGGAAGCTAGTAACCATGCTCAAGATTGGTGAGTCCAGAGAATCAGCCTTCACTTTGGTTTCCAGACCCTAGAAGGATAGTAATTTATATGGACTCTGCATGATTTATAGGACTGATTCCATGTCCCGTTGATCACTCTGTGGAAAATATCCAGAGAACATATAGTTCAATCATTTGGTTTCATATTTTGAGTAGGAAAGACTATACAGCTTCCTTTAGTCATGTAGACATTCTGGTATTTAATAATCCTTCCATTTTCTAATCTCTTGTATAAATCCTTCCTGCTAATGCTTCAGGTAATATCCTTGTAAGAGTTCTGCTCATGTTAAATGAGTAAAGTTCTTTCTTCTGACAGTTATTCATTATGGTATGGGGTATTTTGATGATTAGACTAAAGCTTAAGGTAAATAAATCTTGAAGGAAAACTACAAGCAATAGAGAAGGAATTTAGTTGGTGAATGTTGTGCCAGATTAAATTGAATTGAAAGTCTGATTGGTTAAAGGGCTTCTAGATGAGGACTTTTTCCAGGATTTACAAATGAATTGGATGTGGAGTATGAGAGAATAAAGAGTCCAAACTGGGTTTTCAGCCTGAGGAATTGAATGGGTTGGTACCATTTAATGAAATGAGGAAGATTGGAGAAGGGGCAGGTTTTAGCAAGAGAAGGCAGGAATCCAGATAATTCAAGATGCCTATTATAATTCAAGTGGGATATATACTTGAGTGTCCTTTGTTGGAGATATATAGAATTCATCAACAAAAAGGTATTATTTAAAGCTATGAGACCAGATGATAACACTTGGTAAGAGAAGAGGGAAGCAGATGTGACTCAAGCAGTTGGGTGCCCACATACCATATGGGAGGTCCTGGGTTCAGTTCCCGGTGCCTCCCAAAGAAGACAAGCAAGACAGTGAGAGCCGGGCTGGCACAGCGAGCTGACACAAGATGATGGAACGAAGAAACACAACAGAGCAAATACAATGAGAGACACAACAAGCAGGGAGCAGAAGTGGCGCAAGCAATTGGACACCTCCCTCCTACACGGGAGGTCCTGAGTTCAGTTCCCAGTGCCTCCTAAAAAGAAGATGAACACACAACGAACAGACAGCAAATACAAACAATGGGGGGAAGGAAGGGATAAATAAATAAAACAAATCTTTAAAAAAATAGAGGGAGAGAGAGAGAAGATACCCAAGATCTATTTTCTGTGGCATTCCAACATTTAGAGGTTAAGGAGAGGAGGAGGGAGCAACAAAGGAGTTTGAGAAAGAACAGCCAGTGATGTAAGAAGAAAACCAGGAGTGAGTAGTATCCCAAAAGCTGAGAGAAAGAAGTATTTCAAGGAATGAGTGAATGGCTGTTTCAAATGCTATGAGGAGATTAAGTGAGGAAAGGATTGGGAATTAACCACTAGATTTGATAAATAACAGTCTTCAGTAACCTTTCTAAAAGCTATTTTAGTGATAATTGAGGCATGGAGTTTGGAGTGGGTTAAAGAAAGAATGGTCCTGCAAACATTGAAAAAATAATGAAACCTTATCATTTGGAGTTACACAGTGAAGTATTTAAAGATGAAATGATAGAGTGCTTCTGATTTCCTTCTAAAAGATCTAGTTGGGGTGGGTAAGGGAAGGGTGTAGATGAAATAAGAGTGGTAAAGAGTTGTTTATTATTGTATTTGTGTGATGAATACATAAAGGTTCATTCTGCAGTTCTCTAGTTTTGTGAGTATTCTTGCCAATAAAATTGAAATTTTAGATTAAATGGACAAATTCCTGCAGTTAAGGTTCTGTGCTACAGAATAATTATTTGGAGGGATGATCGGCAAGAAGGAAAGTAAGGATTTGAGGGCAGTGATTGGAAGTTCAATTGGGTCAAAAAACTGTTTGAAGATACTAGAGTAAGTGATCTGAAAAAATAGACAATGGTGATTTCAAAGTGGGATACTTGGAATTGAGATTTTGGAGGTGGTTAAGTTTGCCTTGACAAGGTCTAGAATATGACCATTGGCTCAGAAGGGGTGGAAGAAATTATTGTGGAAGTGAGGAGGCCAGAGTATTGTTGGATTAATTACCTTGATGTTGAAGTCACCAGAAATAAATAAAGGAGAAGTGGTAGAGAGGAAAACAGATCTCAAATCTGAAGAGATGCACCTGCCAAGGAGAGATGGCAGGTAGTATAATTCAATAGCACATGCTACAGAGAATCCAGAATTTTTTAGAAAGAAAGAAGGAGAAATCATTTAGAAGTGGCAAATAAGTGAAAGGAAGAGACCCCCTATCTTAACTCCAGGTTCTGGGATATATGGTTATATGAGAAGACACATTCAGCACGTAAGAGACTATAGGCGAAGCGGGGTCCTCAGAAAAGCCAGGCTTTAGTTAGAGTAAAAGGGTAAAGGAAGTGTTCAGAAGAGAGGTGCCACACAGCTTCCTGTGGGAGTGCTACCTTTTGTCCCTTTACCTTTTTTTGATTCCTTACATCGACCTGATTTGGACATGATATTGGATATATGGGCTATCAATATCCACTCTATGTTGTGAAAAATTTGATTTTTACCCACAATAAAAAA
>JAQZBX010031113.1:0-26487 GCA_029593785.1 Cabassous unicinctus
AGCAAAACAATGAACAAACGAGCACAAACAACGGGCAAACAGACAAGGGAGCCATCTCGGAGGCAGGGGGCAGAAATACATGAAAGAAAGCAAAAATATTTATAAAAATTTTAACTTGAGTCTTTCGCAGCAGCACTCGGTGGCACAAAAATGAATCTCTGAATGCCATTTTATTTTGGGGCCTTACAAAAAGGGGATATTAGACTGTATAGGTATAAGACAGTTTCATTAAAGGCTTCCTCTTCAGAAGAGTTGTGATTCCATTGATAAAACTTGATACTGGGCTCATACCTCTGATATAGTTTAAGACCTTATCATATCTAAGCCCTATCTTTATGATCTTTATGTCTCCTTCTATATGTCTTTCTTTCAATTCCCAGTGAGAATATTCTATTTCAGCAATGCATCACATCAGCCACCAACTACCTAAATCTATCTCAATTTACATTTCAGTTCTGTCAAAACTGCTAATCATGGTTTATATTAAGCATTCTCATTCAGAGTTCTTACACTTTAGCTCCCATGATTAGAAACATTTGATGAATATAATTTCTGAGCCTGGAATGGGAGATTTGGTCAATATCATCCAAATCTTTTGTCTAGCCTTATCTGCCACCTGGTACCAGCCAAACTCAATTCCCCAATACATGCAATAACTTCCAATATTTCTTGGATTTTTTTCATGTTCCACTCCCCCATCTTTACTTACAGATCACTTACACACTCTAAGGTGTCTTCAGAACCATTATGTTGCTTGCTCCAAGAAGCCTTCCCCCCAAAGGCAATTGCTGTCTTCCTGATTTAAACATGTATGTGTGTTCTCTTTTCTCACTAGTTGCAATCTTCTTTGATTGTAACTAACTGTCCTTTTATCTTACCTTCCTTTCTGGAGTATATTTTTGAGGTAAAGTCTGTGCCTTATCTTAAGCCAGTGCTGAGCACACTGTCTTGAGTAATTTTAAGAACTCAGTTTTTCATTGTTTTAGATTGACTATTCAAGTCTTCATTTGACATAGAAATGGTTAGAATATGCACACATGATATCCATAGGTAGATATAAATTTGACTGACTGAATTCATATTTTTAGTCAAACACATTTGTTTATTATTAATAAAAGTTTTTTGAAGAAAAATGTTATATGTTATAATTAAACAAAGACTTAAATTCTAGCATTCTGTGGTAGAAGACGCCAAATGACCATTTACTAAAAGTCTACACTGTGGCAAGCACTTTTATACACCACGAAGATAATATAGCATGGAATAGCCAAAGAAGGCCCCAGTCCTTATGGATGTTACATCTAGTGAGGAACACAGACAAGTCAATAAACAAATAAGATGATTTCGGAGTGAACTAAGAGCTATTAAAGGAAATGAAGTAGAAATTAGCAAAATAGATTGTGTGAAATGAATCAAAAGGACAAAAATAAATACCTGTCTTGAAGTAGTCAGCTTACTTAACAGTATTTTTTTTTAATAGAGTAATTAGGATATATTAATTGAGAGATAATTTTATCTTTCTGTACTACCTGTGTGATTAATATCCAAAAATATAGTTCTGCTTACATGTCGATGAAAATTTACTGGCCAAACTAGAATAGCAGGCAGTACAATTTTAGTATGCTATTAAGTTGGGAAATTAAAAAAAAAAATTTTAAATCACCATGCAATTATCGGTTAAGAGTTTGGAGTACACAGTGAAGTATCAGACTAAAGGCTACTCATATAATATTCTAGGAACCCATATAACTCATTATATTCATGCATCATCAGAGAAAAAATGGCCTTATTCTGTAAGCTTTTTAATATAGAAGAATGAAAATTATGGGGGAGTAGATGATTCAAGATATTATTAATGAACACCTCCAATCTGAGTCAACTCTAGTTCTTTGGAGAATAAATATTATTACAATATAATAACTGTTTGGAAATAATGTAGTAAACTTTTCTTGGTTCAGTAGCTAATAGACTTTAATCTATATTTTGAAACTTAATGTAAAGATTTTTTTTTCAAAAAAAGAAATATAATATATGGAAAGGAATAGGTATAATGAATAGTGGTTTTCCTTTCTAGCCAGAGATATTATTGTGAAAAGTAAAAATTAATTTATCATGAAATGTTTCAACAGATTTACATCTACAGATGAGGGACAAAACTTCACTCACCAAAATGCATGAAGGCACTTGGAATACATGATATAGATCTGATTTCTTATCCAGTTACTTTTTCTTTGCATGGGCATTATATTCACAAGAGAAACATACTAGTTTTAAATTATTTATAAAATGTATAAAGTGATTTTTATTTGAGTCCGTTTCTCATAAAAATGAGAAAAGATTATGGCCACTCCGTTTATTACTTTCACCAAATAGGGAACTTCCATGAACAGACACCAAAAATTTTGTGTATTGAGAGAAACACAACCCAGGCTTTTGACAGTTATGTACACAGTTTTCATTATTATTCTGTGTTGTTCCATAATCTGCAAGCTCTTCTCATCTCCTATCCACCATTCCCAATCCCAATTCATTGATAGCAAGAACATTCTTGAGCTGGACCTGATCAATTTAAAAACTGTTATCTCTTATTCTTTTTCTTTTTTTTTTTTTTTGGTGCAATGACGTCTTTTTATTTATTTAATAATAGGTTAGTATATCAGAATCCTGTATTGTATGCATGATTGGTCTGTAAACTCACAACTTCTCTAATAAAGAAAAAAACACTATCTCCAATTCTTAGTCTTTTTAGTTGCAATGACATATATTTCAGTAAAATTTTACTGCTTACTCTTCCTTAATTCAATTCCATGCTTTTCTGCCCTCCACATTTCTTAAACTGACCCTTTCTTCTAAGAAGAGCAGACACCAAACTGAATAGCAATTTTCAAGAGACATTGTCATTGTTGAACAGCAAATTTCAAAGTAAGACACACCTAAAAAAAAAATCCTTAACCCTAAACATGCCATGAAGCAAATGCCTTTTAGACACACAGGGCTGTGTTCCTTGTTTCAAGACATTAGGATGTTTTTTCTAGGTTTTTTGTCCATTCACTGTTGCTACTTTAAGTCCTGGATGCAGCTATTCCATGATGATAACAAAGCTTTAGGAAGATTAATGGGCGTACAGCAAGGATTGGAGCAGGGAAAAATTCTTGGGGGTTAGGAAACAATTGTTAACAAGAATTTATGGTAATGCACACAGAATTTGCTGCTGATGTTCTGGACAAAGAAATGGGGGGATAACAAATTTGAGAGACATGTTAAATGGGCTAATAAGAGGTTCTGGAGACTGATGAGATACTCTCTCTAGCTCAAAAGTCCTCTTGCTGATGGCATCATGGTAAATGATTGCCCAGTTTGTCCTACTTCCTGTCAATTATAAAGTGACATACAACATGAATCTATCTCTCCAGGTGGATTTATATCCCCATCACCTCTCTCCACACACCTAACCAATAACCACTCCCTTACTGAAAGCATATTTATGTTTAGTGCTCCTTTTATTTCTCTATTCTACTAATTTCATTTTCACTTTGTCTTCTCGATACAAATCATACTTCCTCCACAACTGTATACCCAACAGCTACATTCATCTCTACATTTTCTTAATTCAAAGAGCAAATAAAGTCCATGTAAAAATATGTACTTATTGTCAATGATACTACCATTCTCCAGACTAATAAACTTGACACAACACTCTTTCCTTGCCTTTATTCGATCTTAGTCATAAACTTCTATCATTTCTTCCCCAAAACTACAGCTCCAATTTGTTCTTTTCACTTCAATCTCTCTGCCTCTCCCCTTGTCTGAGGTCTAGTTACCTCATGCATGAATTACTACAACAGCCTACTAGCAGAGCTCCCGACTCCTAAAATAAAAAGAGCTACTATTTGTTGAGTGTCACCATGTGTCAGACTCTGGGCATCATCTCGTTAAATCCTCATAACAAGACTAAAAGGGCAGTATAATTATCCCCATTTTATGGATGAAGAAGAAGCCTGAATTCTTCTCATTATCGTTTGAGGGAAATGGAATTTAAACCCAAACTTTAAACCATGAATCTGTGTTCCTTATAATAAATCCAGAACCAACCCCCTTTCAATAACTTGCATATCAATTACAAGTAAATTGGCAGAATTTCTTGCATTCTTTATTCTTACAGGTAAAGAATGCAAAGTCAAACAACGTGTTGTGATATATGCCCTCTAGGGGAATGATGTAATTCAACTTCTGAGTTGATGGATGTTTTTCTCTGAAAAAATAAAAAATAATTTTTGAAAACTGTATACCACAGATAGATGAGGGTAAAACCAAGAGGGAAATAAATTGCTCTGTAATGAAATGAGCAAGCATTTTGCTATCCAGAAAGGTATGAGAGAGAGAAGTTGATGAGGGGTCTGGAACACAGAGACAGAGAGGAAGAGAGTTTGGGAGAGAAAGATGAACCCAGGCAGGGTCAACAGAGGGAAATTGCCACTGTAAAACTTCCTATAGCGAGCAGTAAATATCTCATGAATTTATGTGAAATGGAATGTCTAACATGGATTTTAAGGGCATTTCTTGCTTATTCTACAATTCTGTCATTTCTCCCCAGATTTTCAGAACCTTAAATTGGTGATGATTCATGGAAATCATCATACTTCTGGAATTCCAGTTAAATGAAAGGAGTTGAGTTCAAAGTGATGCCAGAAAGCATAAAGCATGGCACCTTGGAAACTGACTGCTTCTTTTTTCTAAAATTTAACTAGAAAGTGGCCTTTGGAGAAGTGTGTGTGTTATATTTAGACCTTCTTGTTGTATCAGAGTGTGTATATTAGAGAGAAAGGACATCTCTAACGTCTGCAGGGATTGGATTTATGCAATTAAAATATTATTATATGAATATATCTTTCATATAATAATATTTTACCTTGCCTGTCTCTGCTCAAGAAATTTTCAAGCTTCATCAAAATGTTTTCATCATTTGCTTAAATAACTAATTATGCTTCTTGCTGACCTCATCCTCCATAAAAATAATTTGTTCCTTTTTTTAAAAAAAAATAAAGGAGGCTCTTTTCTCCCCCCAGTTGTATTATAAGCCCCATGGAGGCCATATCTCTTACTGTTTTACATCTTTAACAATAATATAGCATAACACTGGTATGGTGGACTGAATAACTGTTGCCCAAAATGCCCACATCTTAACCTCTGGAACCTATGGATGTCATCTTATATGGCAGAAGGGACTGTGTAAGTGTGATTAAGCTAAGGATTTTAGATAGGGAGATTATCCTGGATTATTAAAGTGAGCCTTAAATGTAATCACAAGTGTCCCTATATGAGGGAAGCAGGGAAGATTTGATTACAGTTGAAAAGACCGTGATATGACCTTGGAAGCAGAGATGGAAGTCATGGTCCAGGAGCAAGGAACACGGGCAGCCTCCCGAAATGGAAGAGGCTAGGAAAGGATTCTTCCCCAGAGACACCAGAAGTATCCAACCCCACTAACACCTTTATTTCAATCCCTTTAAACTCATTCTGGAATTCTGACCTCCAAAACTGTAAGAGAAGAGATTTATATTGTTTTAAGCCACTAAATTCATGGTAATTTTTACAGTGGTAACAAGAAACTAGTACAACCAAGTATATAATGGTTATTTGAATATTACTTAATTGACTTTTGGACTTTTGGCCAGAGCTGTGCAGCAAGCCCTCTGGAAAGAACAATAAATTCTTCATGATTTGCATGTTCAACTAGAAATAAAAGTAATATACCCACTTATTTACAATGCAATATGATTGAATTTATAGTAGAAAGGAAATTTTTTCCTAAATCTTTTCCCCATTTTTGTCCTGCTTGATGGTATTTAGACAGACAATAGCCTCAATTTTAAATCTGTTTATTACTTAAAGGCAAATGCTTAATATTATGGCTATGGTAAAAGGGTCATAATAGACTACAGTTTTCTATTCTTCCATTTTATATATGTACTTTAATGTTTACTTTTCTTTCCAATTTTACATGGTTGTACAGATTAGCACAGAAATTTCTATATATGAAAATCATTCTTTTGGAATTATGTCATTTTCTTCATATTTCAGGAATTATATTTTGTCTTCTTTCCTGGAAACTGGAGTGATTTGCATATAAAAGTGATTCTTTGAAAAGAGTATAAGGGAGGGATGACCCAATCTGAATAAAATATTTTTTGTGAAGCCTACACACCAGATGTTACTTTATGATTTTTGGTAGCGATATATAGAAAATATATATCATCTCTGACAGGTCATCTCACTATTTTGATCACTGCAGGCCTCACTGCACTATGTTTATAAGACCTGAAGGAGCTTGTGACACATTTTATTCAGAATCTTGATATTTTATGGACAAGTCAGCAATGGTAGATTTTACTGATAAATACATAGTCGTTTCTCGACTCTCTAGGTATTCACAGGTCATGTAGCAAGAATTTCAACAGATTTTAATTATTAATACTTATTAAAAGTTTTACCAATGCTTTCAATACTTACATGAACATATAGAAAATCACAAATGTAGACACAAATGGACAGAAACTATTATTCAGATTTAGCCAGTCCTGAAATTTCAATACTCCCAAAGTTGTCAAATATAGTATCTTGCATCATCAGAAAAGATAAGGCCAAACTTTTCAGTTACTTATAGAAAAGAAAAGAAAAATGGAGTATGTTTTGAAATTCAGAGGTAAGCTTTTCTACTTGTGGCTATGGAAGGCAGAATCCTAAAATATCCCAAGATTTCCTGCCCCTGGTGTACATACCCTGCATAATTCCTGGGAGAGTGACTAGGAAAGATTTTGCTCCCATAATAAGGTTATGTTTTACAGCACAATTGACCTTAAGATGGAGAGATAAGCCAGGTGGCTCTGACATAATCACATGAACCCCGTAAAAGCAGGAAGTTTTCTCTAACTGTTTGCAGAAGTAGAGGTTAGAGATTTGAAAAAAAAAAAAAAAAAAAGTATTTGATGTGCTGCTGCAGGCTTAAGATGGACCTATGTGGAAACAACCTGAGAGCAGCCTCTAAAAGCTGAGAATGATCCCCGGTTGACAACTAACAAAAAACACAGATCTCAGTTCTACAACTGCAAGGAACTAGATTCTGCATACTACCTGCATAAGCTTGCTAGAAGATTCTTCTCTAAACCCTCCAGATGAGCACTCAACCCTGCTGATATCTTGATTTCAGTTTCATGATACCCTGAACAGAGAACTAGCCACATCTTCCCAGATTTCTGACTGTAATGGCATAAAGGAAATTATATTTGGTGCTTATCATTGTGCCTGGACATAAGTTACCGTTTTGAGTGACCGCCCCAGCTAGCCCTGCCTTGGGCATAACTACAACCAGCAAGTATGCATCTCATATGGTTTGGATGTTAAGAGCCCCCTCAGCTTCTTCAAATGTCCCTTGTCACTTCTGCTTTTCACACTGTGTAGTTTAAAACTACCAATCCCCAATATGCACAGGAAAACCTGACTCCTCCCCTCTGGGTCACAATAAGGCAGGAGTCCAGGACCCACCTGTGCTGTTCTTCCCCCATCCTCCATGGACCCTGGAAGTAGCCTAGGAGAAGTAATCCTGAATCCCTCCACTGTCCTCATTCTCCACCTGCCCTCTCCAGGGCCTTTGATCTAACAAACCTGTTGTTTCATGCATTATCGGCTGGTTGGCTACCTGAATTTGCACCTTATCACCTGAAGAACTTCCCCAGGGCAATTTGAGTCAGTCTGTGCCCCCTTTGTGAGTCCCTGGCCCTATTTTGGCTGGGAAATACTGACTTTGGAAAGCCCTTCCCAGGGTGAGCCTCCTCCCAGAATTTGGGGAAAAGTAGCATAAGACAAGGAAAGAAGAATAAAATACTATAGAAGGAGACAGTCTGGGACAAAAGCCTGCCAGCTTTAAACATCCAGGAGAGGGAGATTTGTCTCCTGAGAAACAGAGGGTGTGTTAATGTGCATGTAATATAAATGAATGTGTAACAATTAAACAGAAAAACACTGTTCAACAAATTTGATTGAACACAGAAGGGGAAATAGTTCTTTAAAATGAGGAAACTTGTGGAACAAATTAGGAAGAATCCATAATGGAGAAAGAAATTTTGAACAATGTAGAAAACTTTCATGAAAGATATTTTTACCCTGCTTAGAACTGCTGAGATCAACAAAACTCACCAGATCAAAGTCATAGAAGAGGAGTGGATGTAGCTCAGTGGTTGAGCGCCTGCTTCCTATGTGCGGGGTCCTGGGTTCAATCCCTGGTACCCCTTTAAAAAAAAGCCACAGAAGTCATATCTGCATTTGAAAGGAGATCACATTGCCTGCAACTCCTACCCTACACAGATTTATAGAGTAGTAATTAGGAACAGAAATTGCAAAGACAATTGAAGTACAGCCCTTAAAATCTGGATAGTTGTAATCAAAATCCTATTTGTTCTTCAAGGATCAATTTCAGGGAAAACAGATATTCAATATGCAGAGAACATATTGGCTTTGGATAAGTAAAAGATAGCTAAGCAGATAATCCAGGTTGGATATGATGAACCATGATGAAGAAAATGATCAAGTTAGGCTAAGGACATCTCCAGCTAAGAAAGATGAAAAATGATGCCCAAACCACCTATAATCATTTACAATTTTCCTAAAGTGTCATTTTAGTAGATTATATATGGCTGATTTCATAGTTTAGTTTCCTTTAGCTCAGTTCAGATTTAAGTGCAGTATTTGAGACAGATACTAAGCTATATGGCCTTGGCTAAATTGGGTTACCACTCTATGCCTCAATTTCTTCATCTGTAAAACATTGCTTAGTTTACAGCAAGAGAAGGTAGTTCACAGGATGTGGTGACAATTCAACAAGTTAATATTTGTAAAGAACTTAGAACAGCACCAGGTACAAAGCAAGGATTAAATAAGTGTGTGCTATAATAATCTTTAAAACACTGATCCAAAAGAATGCTTTGATTAATGCATGAATACATTAGCAAATGCATAAAAAATATTTCAATTATTTATTAAGGGCTAGGCACTGTATCAGATGCTAAGGTTGGTTGCCAAATGCATTCCACATCTTCAAAGAGTTTACAGTCTAGTGGGTCAGACATACAAGCAACAAAAAATGTGAATATCATGTGAGAAGTGCTCAAGGATCATATAAAAATAAGTACTGGGCTAAAGACTATAACTGCAAAGGACACCCAAATGAAGGAGCAGGTGTCAAGAAAGAATTCACCAAGCACATGATGAGTTATCTTAATTCTATGGGAGCAGAGAAACAGACAGAAAGCATTAAGGAAAATTATTTAAACTGGATGTAAAAAACTTTTTATTACCTTATAAAGTAGAAACCGATGATCAATACTATGAAATGTTTATTCTGAAATAGGGTCCACCCTTAGTTGAAGAAGCCAGCTATTGAGAAATTAAAGCACACAAGGAATTAGACAAATGGCTTTTTTTGAGCTAGGTATTGGTGAGCTATAATCTTTGTGAACCGCATGAGTCAAATATTATGAATAACTGTGGTAACTTGAAAGTGTTTATGGATTCTCTTTTCACCATATAAGATCTCCCCATTTTATTTCTTTTTTTGCTCACTGCAGATACTTGATAGTACAGGCAGTCTAATGCTAGGGGCAATTAAACATATTAAATCATGGACAGGTAGTTGTGGTACAGTGATAAAGAACACAGGCTTTCAAATTAGACTTAAATTCACATCTTAGTCCTGAAAGTTATTATGTGTAAGAGATGAACCTCTATCCATGTCATTTACTTCATTTTTAAAATGGATAAATCAGTTCATATTTAATTGGGTTTAATGAGACAATGCATGTAAAGTCAGACAGTTTCTTTCTGTCTGACAAAGTGGGAAATCACTAGATCTTACCTATTATTTCCATATACATTTTCCAGTAAACATGATGAGAGCTCCTTAACAGAGAAAAACAAAGATTAAAAAATCACATTTTTTTAAGGTTGTCTTCATCTACCTCCCCTTCCCCACCCCAGAAATTCTTGAAATAGTTAGTGACTAGTCCCTGACTTTTTTGCTTCTCTTCACATTCCAACCTCTACTTTTCCAACACTTCCAAAGCACCCCTTTCCTCTGTCGAGCATATATAAAATGGGAATAATGATAGCAACTACTTCTCAAATTGTCATGAAGATTCAATGAGATAATTCCTGAAAAGATTTTTGTAAAGCACCTGGCAGAAAGTAAGGACCAAATAAAAGTTAGCTCTTATCCCTTATTGTGGGAATGGGGATTTTCTTATTGTTTTCAGGCTTATTTATCCACTAGATCATGCGTTCCTCTAGAGAACAAACCTCATCCTCAATCAGCATTCAACATTTTGTGGAAATTATAAACCTAATACTTTACTAAGAGGATATGAAGATTAATAACATAGGGGACCTTGCTCTAGAGACAAAGACAGATGCATACACTTTTGAATTACAAAATAATGTGGTCATCACTATTACAGTGATATAAGCAATAATCTAGAAATTTAGAGAACAGAAAAGCTATCATTCCCTGAGGGAACAAGAAAAGATTTCAAAAGATGTGTTACCTGATCTGGATATTAAATCTAAGATAGGATTTTTCCAAATAATGAGTGGGATCAAATGACTACATTATGAAAGGATCTGATCAATTTTAGGTTTGGGAGAAGGTTCAGGCAGGCAATAGGGAAGAAAATTGAGAGAGAGGTAGATGGACATTCGAGGGTAGACATGCAGAACATTGGTGCATCAGGCCCTGGAATAACTAATAAGGAAAGAAATTAATGTTGTGTACAGAGAACAATAGTGAACCTTGGATCAATGTCCTTGCCCTTGGTTGTTGGAATTCCCTTTTTGCTTAAGCTTCTATGAATCATAACCCTCATAGAATAAGCTTTGTTTTAAGGAAGAGAATTCTGACTGTATGGACATAAGGTGGTGAGTCTCTAGGCTGTTGCCTGGGCCTGATTTTTAATCTCTAAGACCATGATTGTGAAAGAATATGTGCTTTATAAACACTTGGAGAATTAAATTGAAAGCGTGGGTTAAAGCGGAAACGATTATTTACTGAACTTATGGTAAAACTTGCTTTTGCTAAAACAGTACAGACTTGAACATATTTAAACCTGTACCTTACCAAGAGAGGTTTCTTATTCCACAACTTGACTATTTTAACTAGGGCAATACTCTCTCAAACCATTTTCTGGGTAGAGAAGGATCGAGAAGTGATCTTGAAACCGCAAGATCACTTGCGGTAGCAAGACTTTTTTTCTGATGGTAGATGAACACTTCCCATCAGAACTTTTCCCTATTTAAAGTATTGATGGATAAAAAATATTTGGGTCAATTTCTTTTTATTTTGATGTCATAGAAGAGAGCAAGTGTTTCAATCTGCAGGGGTCAGAATAGGTTAAGTTTCTATATAGAGAGGGAAAACAATAATGCAATTGATTTGAAATTCACTCATCATCAAACTAGAAATATAGTAGTGTGGATAACTAAGTTTCTAAATCTGAAAAGTGGATTTCCTCTCTCCATCATAACTAATCTAAGAGCTTCCTAAAATCTTGTCTCAATCATTTAATAAGTGAATCTTTTATGATCACGCTATATTTGTACCTATTATTTGGCCAATATGGGTCAAAATTTTGTAATGGGTGTGTCTTGGTACAGAGTAATTAAATTATGATTAAGCCAATTTAGATGAGTATCTCCTAATGCTTACATTTAATTTTGAAGGGAATAACAGTATTAGTCATCATACATTTTAGGCACACCAAATTGCCTAATGAGCTATATCTACTAATATGTGAGCACTGAAAATTATAATTTAATAAAACACAATCCCAGTAAAATATGTAAATCAAACCATGATCGCTGCAGATGAAGTGTACTATATTGCCTTATTTACAGAGAATATTTTCTTAAAAAGTCATGTGCTTCAGGTAACATTGCATATTTTTTCTTTTTCACTACCAAAGTTTCCATAGATTAAATCCTAATTCCTGGCACATTGAGGCTCCTTTGTTCACATGGGTGAGATGGCAGAGGGGAAACACGGGTCTATTTCTTGAGACCTTTCATTTGATTAATTGCTTTTAAGTAGAGTATCTCATTGTCTATTTTCTAAATTAATGGGTTCTCTTTTTTTTTTTTTAACTACTGTCCATACAGTCAAAAAATGTAATTCATTCTTCTTGCATATACTTATACTCAATTAAGGATGTCTATTATCTCCACAGGAGATGTCCCTCTATGCTCACTCAGCCATTGGAAAACAATCTTGAATGGGCTAATTATTATATATCTATATATTTACATAGTTCATAATTTTTAAGATATGTTAGCAATTAGGAAAATGATTCCCCTAATATTAAAATGCATTTTTCATTATTATCCTCTAGCTTTCTAATCAGTCTGTGTCTGATGATGTCCACTTAGAACTAGAGCCTTTATTACATTTAATTTTCACCAGCCCAGAATGAAATGTAATAAAAGCATCCATTGCCTCTTTTTTTCCTGGCTGGCCAGGAAAAATCTATTTTATACTGTGATTCATGTCTTCAAGTGGCCAGTTCTATAATCTAAATAGTATAATCAATATACTCTAGAATTACAAGAGAATGAAGTGTGAAAAGGGGGGTGGGGGAGAAAGACTCATTTTTTTAAGCTCAAATAATAAATAAAATTTGGCTTTATATCACTTTCTCTAAATGATAATAGAGTGATGTCAATAATTTGTCTCTCTCAAGACTTTTGTGGAAGAAAATGTGTTCCTCCAGGCTTAAAGCACTTTTTATATGTATGTTCAAACATTCCCTTGGCAGCCATACTGATTATCACATAAAGAATGTCTTTATTCTAATCAAAATAATGTTAGAAATAAGATGAACAACACCAGAGGAATTAAAATTATCCTAACAGAGCCTCATATTTCATAATCTGGAAAAGTGTATAGTTCTGTTTGCCAAGACTACTTCAATTAAAAGCCTGCATTAATCAGCACTGATTTTAAAACTCTAAAAAATGTGGAGTGTAATTTTTCAGGGATCCACCAGGGAGAAAAAAAAAAGCTATATATTTTATTTTAAAAGTCTACCTTTCTTTTTTGAACTCAAAAAGAAGTGCAATTTGAAAGACATGGGGGCTTAGAAATACTCTCCTTCCATTGTTCTCAACATTATCTTGAAGAAGCTGGTCTTATTTAAGGACAGCCTAGAAATTGCTGGTAAAACATCTTTGTTCTCTGAGTTTGACAAGGATCTGATCCTAGAGAAAATTATGTAGGCTGTTACATTACCACGGAAACATGTGCCCCAGATACTCCAATTGCCCTCTGGTTCCCACTGTGGGGAGAGAGGAGAGGAAGTAGAAGGCCAAACGAAGGACACAGAAGGAGAGTTGGTTGACAATAATGGCCCACTTTTCCCTCATAAGAGGAGAATTGCTTATTCCACTCCTGTTCCTTGGGCCACTTGGGGTTTTATAACATGTTTTTACCACCCTTTATTCTACAGTGAGTTTACACCTTTACCTTTTAAAGTCTCCACCCTTAAAAATTTGTTTTACAGTTTTAGGAAATAATGCATAGTTGTGTTTCTATAGTGTGCTAACACTACTTTTTAATGTTTTCTCACATACCTCATTCATTTTCCTAATTCCTGGGCAAAATCCCCAAAAGGAAATGTCAACTTGGATATGTTTGTTGTTGTTGGTTTTTTTCAGTAATTTTCCAATGCTGAGAACCTCAATAACCTGATAAAGAAGTTTCTCTCAACTACAGCGTGACATTTGGAAGAGTCATTCAAATTAAATGTTTTATAGAAAATTAGATTCCTTTTTTGCATTTTATTTAAAAAGTAATCTTCACTGGATTTACAATTAGGTTTTGTCACAATGACTAAGTTTCCCAACCTAGCAAACTGTCAGACATCTACCCTTCTAAATAAGAGGGAAAAGGAGGAGGAGAAGGTCATGAAGGAAGAAAAGGAGGAGGCAAGAACAAGTTATTTGAGACAATTATAATGCAGATTAGGAAAAGCTGAAATGTGTTTAACCTACTGTTATTACTTTTCATAGATTTTACACACAAGCACACATAGAATTGAAAGGCAAGTTTAGGAGTTTCAAAGAGCAAGCACAAGACAGTGCAAGGTAACTGTCCCTGAAGTATCTCTTAAGAGCACAGCAATAGAAGCATTTGAATTTCTTAGGGCTTTCAAAAATTTTCCGTGTCAAGAGCCATGCAAACTTTTGGAGAGAACTGGAAAGACAGAAGACACATTCAGAAGGTGTTATTATTATTCTTAGAATGCCAGCTTCCCAGGAAAGAAGATGGAAGAATGTGTTGGTTACACACATACCCTTTTCCCTCCTGTTTCAATTTTGCCAGGGAAGAAATAGTTTGAGTGCCATGGCATCAAAGGGAGACAAGTGCATCACAGACGTAAAAAGGTACAAGAGGACTCCAAATAGTTCATGCGTTGACATAGGCAGGGGAGTTCTTTAATACCTCAGTGGGGGGGATGGATCATTCTAGTATATCTTGCACAGGCTAATGTTCTCTTGGAGTCTTTGTAGGAGGTTTCAGATGCATAGGGCTTCTACAGTCCCTCTTATTTTACTCTTTCCCTTTTGAGTGGTAATCTGAGTGTACCTTATTTTAAGATATTTTTTTGGAGCCTAGGGGCCTCCAAGCTAAGGGATACATAAACAGAGTTAGTTACTTGGGTCTGACTCTTGTGTGAAGTTTTAATTTAAAGGAATAAAGAATTCTGGGTTTTAAGGGTTAATCAGTGTGTTAGTTAGACAAAGGGGTGCTGATGCAAAATATGAGAAATCTGTTGGCTTTTATAAAGGGTATTTATTTGGGGTAGAAGCTTACAGTTAACAGGGCATAATATGTAAGTTACTTCTCTCACCAAAGTCTGTTGCCACATGTTGGAGCAAGGTGGCTGTCGAGGTCTGCAAGGGTTCAGGCTTCCTCTTCTCTAGAGCTCTGTGATCCCAGCTTCCTCCAATATCAGCTGTAAGCTGGGATAAGTGTCGTCTCTCTCCCAGGGCTCATTTCTCTCCGGGCTCAGCTGCTCTGCTCTCTCCACAAGGCCAGATGTAACCTATCAGGCGAACAGCTCATCTCTCTTCCTGGAGCCTCTGCCGTGACTAATGGAGCTTTCTCTTTCCTCACGTATCTGCTTCTCTGTGTATTTAATTCCTGGGGCTCCAGGATCAAAACTGTAACCTTCTCAACATCCTACTAACATGGCCCAATCAAAGCCTTAATCAAGTAAAAGTGAAACCTCTGAATCCAATCCAATCTAATATGCCCAGAGGAGCAGGCCAGTTTATAAACACAATCCAATACCTATTTTTGTAATTCATAAACAATATCAAACTGCTATAATCAGCAACACTTCTTTCTTTTATGCCTGGATTTAGAACCACAGATAGAAAAGAGTCAGAGATCAAAATTGGAGGTTTATTACTAATAAAAGCTGGGCAGGAGTATGTGCCTTAAGAGTATGGCCAAATCAGTTTGCTAACTCTCTACCCCCACACACACAACTCAGCCCAGACCTTGGAACATTGCCTAATCCTCACCCCCATTCCCCAACCCAAGGAGAAGTGAAGATTTACAGAGCAAACACATACTGGCAGAATTTTTCTTTGCAGTTTATGGGTGATAGAGAGAAGAAGAAGAGTAATAGCTGGCATATATAGTGCTAATTATTCTTAAAAAAACAAACCTCTGTGATGGCTAAGTTCATGTGTCAACTTGGCCAGGTTATGGTGTCCAGTGCTTGCAAGCACTGGCCTGATTGCTACTGTAAGGATATTTTGTGGACTTAAATCATCAGTAAGTTGATTGCAACTATGGCTGATTACATCTACAATGAACTGAGAAGATTGCCTTCAACAATGAGAGAAGTTGAAGGCCTTAAAAGAAAGTGTGTGATTTCAGCAGTTAGCAGGGAGAATTTCCATCTCTACTTCAACCAGCCATTATCTCCTGGGGAATTCATGAAAAACCTTTATTAGTGTTCCCAGCTTGTGGCCTGTCATATTGAGTTTGAACTTGCCCATCCCCACAGTCATGGGAGCCAATTCCTATTTAAAAATCTCATAATATTTATACTATATATATTTCCTCAGTTCTGTTTCCCTAGCAAACCCTGGCTAATACAAGCTCTGAGACATATCTATATCTACATATAAATGTCGATATATTTGAAGACTTTGCAATAACCTATGAGGTAGGTATATTATTTTTCCCATTTCATAGACAAGGAAACAAAGTCCCAGAGAGATTTAATAAATTTCTTAAGATATCACAGCTAGCAGAGAGCTGAGTCAGGATGCAAACACAGTCTGCTTTCCACTTCAGCACTCTTAACCATTAAGCTTCAGAAAGGCCAATACTCCTATGCTAAAAGCCAATTACAAGATTATTGCTATCCAAACACAAAATGTTCCAGAAATATCTCTCAACAATCTGATAACCCACTGTTTCCCTGCAGAGATGAATAAGAGGTAGAACAAGAAGGGGAAATGATATTCTAATGGAGCTCCCTTCCCACAGAAACAAGAGATTAGGGAATATCAGTTAAGACTTCCTCAAGAATAAAAGAGATCTTTGAGTTTTCCTTGTTACTCAGCCCATATCAATAAGGGAGGAAAGTAGCCTGAAATATGGCATAGATGCACTACCGAGACAGAGTATGATGCATTTTACTTATTTTTGAATTTTGTTGTATTTCTTAGAAACCTAAACAATTAGAGAAGCAATTTACAAAAATTTGGGCTTACTTGTTTCTTTTCAATTATGAATGCACTAATATTTTCCCGTGAACCTTAATACCAAAATATATCCTATGAAAAAAACGGGGAGGTGGTATTTTACTAAGCAATTTTGAAAACCAGTGTCTACTCCCATCCTCTCCTGTGGAATCTCAATGTACATTTACATGTTAAAGGATCTAAGAAATGCCTCAGTGGAGTTTAATGAGCATGGAATTTTTCTTTTAAGCATGGAATGCTTTGTTGCCTATGTGATTGTTTTTGTTCCTTAGATACACTTATTCAAATTCTGCAAGCTACTTTTTCCGTGGAACACACCATGGGACATGTTAGGCTTGAGATTTACTCAAATATATTTGGTCTTCACATCTCTTTTGTAAGATTGACCAAAATTCTTTTTTTTTTTTTCCACATTTAACAGGGATTTGACATGCTTTATGAATCATAACTTATTATACTTTAATTGGAAGCATTTTTTCTTTCCTAGTAGCATGTAAAATGGTGTGTCCTATAACACTGATGTCTTAGATTTAAAGAAATAGTCATAGAAAAATGAGACATCGAAAGTCTATGTTTTGTTGAAATTCAGGGTATCCTCAGCCTCTAGCTTAGTGCATGGCACATTATAAGTACTCAAGTTTTACTAAATTTAAAGTATGGGGTGAAGACAGGCAAGTGACTTCTCTTATATTTTACAAAGAATCAGACCCCATAAGTCTCATGACTGAACCAGAAACACATGTAGTCTCTGGAATCGGGCAAAATTTCCATGGTAAATTATTTCTTTCTGGCCTTGTGTAAAGAAAGCATTTGGCATCTCCTTTGTTGACATTAAACAATGTCACTTCCCTTTTTCTATGCAGCAGCAGTTCACTGCTGCCAGTTTAGAATAGCTTTGCATTGTAAGGTGCCCCTTTGGTTCCTGTTCAGTTCCCCAGTATATTTTAGTCTCTGTTAAACATATTTTTATAATGTGTCTTAATTATGAGTTTCCATTTTATTTTTATTGCTTCAAATTATATTAGAAACACAAGAAAAGAATATTTGATTTTTCATTTTTCTTTTCAGTTGGATGACTGATTGATTCACTATTAATTTGATATCTTAGCCAAATAGGGTTAATGCTAATTGCCTTCTCTTGCCAAACTATTGTTACAGTGAGGGATTCACATCTACTGGCAGGTTTTTTTTACAATCTAATACAAACTTATTATACTTTGTGCATCATAATAAGTGGTTGTCAATATCAGATTATCTTAGTTCTCTGAAGATGTAATACTTAATCATTTTTTCTGATATTTCAGATAAGTGGATTGTTTTAAAAATTAGAAGGGGTGGCAAACAGCAATGTCATTATTTTGGAAAAAAAATAATTGCATAACAAATATTGAGTATCATTTACTAACTTTCTGTATATAGAGACCTGCATTTGCATGGCCCCCAAACAATGACTTGAATATTTTGGATTTAATGTGTAACTTGTAAATCCCACTGGATAAACCCTATCCTATTGTCTCCATTTTTTTCCTTATCATTATTCTTTACTTCTCTCTTTAGAGATTCTAGATTCTTCAGCTTCTTGCTAGGATGGCATCTCAGTTCTCTTCTTAAAGGTCAATTGTCTTATCTCACAATGTAGAAACTAAACATTGTAGCTAAGAGTTAAGAATTAATAAGTGGTTATGATTACAGTATCATTATCTAGATGTCTTTTTATTTTCCAGTGTATTAAAGAATAGCCAAAAATTAATACCTGAAATTACTGAAATTAGCTAGACTAACCTCACCTTTTATATATGGTTATTTCTAACTATGACCTGCTATTTGTGATTATTCTAAACTGATCTTACCCTTGTATATGGACATTTCTATTGAAATGGTAACCTCTCTACCCTCTCTTGATCAAAATACATAAAAACCCCAACTCCTCAAACTCAGGAAGACAGACTTTTAGAGCTCCTTACTATGCACTCACAAATAAACCTCTCTCTCTCTTTGAAACCCAGGTGTTTCAGGAATTGGTCTTTGAAGTGCATTGGGCAAGAACCCGCTTTTGCTCCATATCAACTTCTCATGTCATTTCCCATGTCTACATTGTATTGCCATGGGGAGAAGTTGAGAAGAGGAAGGAAAGTGTGATCCATGTAAACAAAGAATCAACATTTCAAATTTGTATTTTTTTTTCTCCTCTGTTAAAAAGATTTTGGAACGGTTAGAAGGGAAGTAGTTGAAAATATAAGTTTTCATATGCTTTTCAAGATATTCATTCCAAGAGCACTTTCTTTGTCTTACAAAGTGTTTTATGCTTTAAAACATAAAAGTATGGTTACATGGATGATTATCAATGTGCTAGAAATGATTGACTTCCATGTAAGAATATATGTGTTAGAGGGATTAACACAAGGGAAGGGAATAAGGGAAGAGTTTATGTCTTAGCCTCCTAGAAGAGAACATAGAAGACTAATATTCAGAAATACTTCAAGCCAAGGGAATCATGGTAAGCCTAGATTCCTTAAAAAGTCTTCTATAGTGCCTCAGTGAACATTAGATGAAGTAATGAATGAAGATTAGTCTCCAGAACCTACTTAGGACAACTTAATATTTATAGAGCATCCATGGGATAAAGGAAAAGAGTCTTGAGTTTTTTTCTAAATTTTTTTGGTCCTATCTGTGGCCATTTAGCAATTTGATGCAATTATGAATTCCAAAAATATAATTGGATCATGCTTGTAAACTGATCTGTTAATCTGGGCATGATTGAGTTATGATTGGGGCGTTGACTGGGCCACATCAGTAGGGCATTGAGCCCCACCCCTTGGTGGGTGGGGAATCAAATATAAAAGGCATGGTAAGAACAGAGTTGAAGGAGTTTTTTGAGAAGCAGTTTTGATATTGGAGAGAAGGCCCCAGGAGAAGAGAAGCAAGCCATTCGCCTGATTGTCTACAGCTGACCTTGTGGAGGAAACAGGAGCTAAGCCTGGAGAGAAACGCAGCCCAGGGAAGAGAGGAACCCAAGAAGCCTAAACCCTGGCAAACGTCGGCAGCTGCCTTGCTCCAACACGTGACAATGGACTTTGGTGAGGGAAGAAACTTATGCTTTATGGCCTGGTAACTTTGGACTTCTACCCCAAATAAACACCCTTTATAAAGGCCAACCCATTTATGCTATTTCACATTAGCACCCCTTTGGCTGACTAATACACTATCTGAAGCACAAACATAACAGCTTTTCTGCCAATATAAAATATAAATATATCTTATTCTCCTTCCCGTTCTATAGTTGTAATTCTTCCTTCTTCCATGTAGTATAATAATGGAAAGAGCATTGGTTTTTGAGCCAGACAGACCAGATATCTTATTAGACTCAAGTATTGTACTCCAAACAAGGTTGTAAGATAGACAAAATCAAGCTTTGCAGACTCTAGCCTCTGCTTTTCCCTTCTTATTATTCCTTTCTACTTCCCTTTCTCCAACCCCCCTCTTCCCTAGACTCTCCCACATTACCCAGGAATCAAGAAACCCAATCTTTCTCTGTTTAAAAGACTCCCTGAAATGAATTGGGGGATTTAGGTATCTTTCTTGTACATTTGGGGAGCTCCTGGCTCAGCCCATTGCTCCCACCAGAGCCTCTACTGCCGATATTTTTCCTACCATCATCAATTGGGTGAGTCAAATACTTAATATCTTATTAAATCATCACAGAGTTCTAATACTTTAGACTAACAAAGCTGTCCTTGACCCTGTTGCTCTCTGCTCTGTGTTCTTAGAGCCAATAAAATGTCCAACTTAGCTTTCCTGGTGAGTACCTTTACATTTCCACTCTCTTGCATTCTTCCAGTTCTGGAGATGTACTCTGACTGGAATCTGGACACCAAAAGATGGTGCCAAAGAATTTCCATGAAATTTATTTTTTCTTTCCTCTCTTCCTAGCTTATCATTGTAAATGTCATGGAAGTTTGTAGGAATGAGATATTTAGACTTTGTGGTTTTGTGAGAAAAAGCATTTCAATTTAGAGGTTAGAGCCTCTGGATATCATGAATAAGGTATTCCAAGTTAGCAAGAGGTAATCCTGGAGAGCTCCCATCCCACAACTCTCGCCATCAAACATGGTTATGCCCAGGCTAGGATTTCAATAGTGATAACACAATGACTAGGTAACACATTTTATTTTCAAATCTCACCTTATTAAATCTTACATATCTTTAAATCCATACCCTAATTAATGCAACCAAATTTCTTTTCACTGTTCTTTAACACCTTCTTTATCTCTAACAGCCTTAAATATGCCTCCAGAGCCTGCTCAAATATCACTGTCTCTATGAGGCATTTTAATCTGGGCACCTTTTGTCAATCTCTTCTCTGTGCTCCATCAGATTTTATTTGTGTAGAATGTATAAAGAATAGTACTTGTCAGTTTGCAAGAGCTCATATAGGGAATCTTAATTCTCCTTGTAACCTCAGAACAAATAGAGTCTAGCACAGTGTCTGGCACATAGCAGGTCCTCAATAAATAATTGTATGGCTGCTGGAATGAATGAATAAGTAAAGAAATGGTTCACTGAACAATGATCGTTTTTTTCTGCTGAGCTGTAAAATGCTTCATGGGCAGGAACTTTAGGAAACAAGTGAAGGTAACTTTTTGACCATTTTCTAAATTTGGATAGACCTGCTCAGAACTGACACCTTGACCCCAAAGTCCAATTTCTCTCATTATTTCCCTCTATTATAACATTTAAAAAGATATCTCTTGGTAGGATGATAAATGCAGTAAATATTTGCAAATTCCTGGGAATAAAGATCAAAGTCTGTGTCTCTACCAAAGACTTCTCAGTTCTTGATAACATTACGGTCCTATTGCTCAGAATTGTGCCAGTTATCCGCTTATGTTTCTGAGAGAAGTCTTTATAAAACATCCTTATCCATCTTCTTACAGTCTATCACTGCAATTTGCAGTTTTCAGTCTGTTTTTGCAAAAATAAAATGTGTACACTCTGAACATCCATGAGAGTATTATCTTTGAAGTGGTAAGGGAGGCATATTCTGTGGCTCCAAAATTTTTCAGACGTTTCTGAGGCTTGATTCACATTTTTCACTCATGAGCAATTGAAAAATTTTCTGAAATTCATGAATGTTTAAAAATTCATTTGCAATCACTCCCAAATGGATTAGTCTACTTTCAGAAATTTTTATTATACATTGTAGTTACATTTTAAAGTTTAACATTTTTCATATTTCTAAAGGGATATATAATGGGAAAAATAATCTTTTTCCCTAAACAGTTCTTTGGAATACGAGACAGATAACTTTCTAACAGAGAGAGCTCCATCTAATGGTACAATTAGAAATATATCAAAGGTACACATTTTCTGTAAGAAAAAAATTATTGCAAATTCTTTTCCTGTTGTTCATATTACCTATTTTAAATATATATATATATGTAATATATATATATATATATATATATAATCATGAAAGCATCTAGGTTCATACATTCATTTAGGAAGTGAAATTCAACTTCCTCTAACATAATATTTTTGCTATATATTTGCTGTATTTTGTAAAATGACATAACAGATATTTAAACATTATTTTTTATATTTGAAACTTCTCATTCACTTACTTAATTGATTTTTCATTTATTTCTTATGACTCTTTTTAGATATTCTAGATTAAAAAAATGAAAAATAAGGGAGAAAAATTGATGAACTTATATTTTCATTTCCAAGAGACATCACATTTTCTTTTTTACTTGGACCAATTGAAATAACACATAACAATGAAATTTGACCTTCTAGAGTAGGTCCATAAAAGTATCTTAAATCCTATGGCCCTGCTTTCTTCCCTACAAACTTGAATTCAAGTCCATTACCCCAAACCTCAAAGATAAGTAAATTAATGGGAAAATGGAAAATAAGAAAAATAAACAACTATTCCTCTCAAGGCTTGCCACCACAAAGCCAAAGTGCTATGTTTTATATTTTTAGCTGGAAATGTCTTCAGGGTCAAATCCCACATTGGTATGTGAAAGGAGATGTGAACATTTTCTTTTTTGAGATGATTTGTACCCATGTAGATGTGAAATAAGCTGCCAACCCACAAATCACAGCATATATCCTATAACAAACCTGCTATCTTATTCCAATGTCTATTCTGAGTAACTAACTATTGCTGAAATTTAGTAACTTAGAACAATAATCATATTATTAAGTATTTAGACACAGTTTGGCTGGAGTTCCATGATGCAGTGATCACAAGCACTCAGTGATTTCATATGGTGGATGACTGGTCTGGAAGGTGCCTTTTTGAGGAAGGCTGGAAGGTGGACCTCAGCTTGGAGTGTTGCCTGAACTATCTACTCATAGCTTTGCCAGCATGGCAGCCTCAGGTTAGCTGGACTTCTTACATGGTAGACTGGGGCCCCAAGAGTGAACGTTTCAGTGGACAAGGAGGAAGCTGCATGCCTTTTAATGAGCTAACCTTGGAATTCACATAGCATCACTGTAGTCGCACTCTCTCAGTCACAATCTTACCCACATTCACTCAGAGACCCATCTCTTGATGGATAAAGTGTTAAAGAATCTACAATCATATTTTAAAACCACCAGGCATCTAAAGGGAATAACAAGGAACATAAGGAACTATGAGTGTTTTGCTTGTAGAAAAAGAGATATAAAAAAGTCATGATTATTGTCTTCATCTATCTGAAGAGTCAAAATCGAGATAAAATGTGATATCTGTTGTTTCAAGAAAATGGAATAAAAACTAATAGGTTAAATTATATGCAAAGGTATTTCAATGTAACAAGAGGCAAAAGAGTTTTCTGATGGTTAAATCTTTCCATTCATGTCCTAGGTTCCCATGTGAGGTAGTGAACTTATTCAGTATGCAAGCAGATGTCAATAATGTTATAGATGTGTTCCCTACCTACAATGGGTAAGAATTTGGCTAAGTAAAACTGAAAGTTCCAACAATACAATCAGATTTAAAAAGATTATCCCAATTCATTCCTTCATGGTTTGGAGGAAAGATGAGATATTTAGAGGAATGTATATGTCTCTTAAATATGAGAAAACACTCACCTGCTTCCCATATGGCCTTCAGTTGTAATACAATAGCTTGTTAGCTCTTTGGATGAATTAGTGATCTTATTAAAACCCATTTTGATGTGGTAGGAAATATGGAAATGTTTTTAGCAGTGTTTCTCAATTCTACCTCATATAAAAATCACTATAAGGAATTGAAAAACAGACAGTCATTTCTGAGCTCTAACCCCAGAGATTCTGATTTCCTTATAATCTGGGGTGAGTTCTGGACATTGGTAGATTTTAAAAACACCCTAGGTGATTTTTATGTGCAGTAGAGGTTGAAGAACGATCACTGTCATGTGAGCTGATGTCAGGCTCTGTGCCTCACCGTGGGAAGCCTGCTCAGATAACCACATTCTCAGGAGAGTCTGGACAAGCAGGGAGATATAATTTGAAAACAATGGCATGTACCAAGAAAAAGAAGAAAATTATAATATTTTTTTTAATTGTGTCAATAGCTAAATCTGCCTAAAACACTTCATACAGACCCTGTAGAAGTTTTACCTTGCCTTTTCAGAGCATTTAAGGAAAGATGGTACACTTGTAGTGCATATGTGATCCACATATGATCCAGACAGAGGGGAGGTCCCAGTTTAATATTGTTTTTCAAGGACAAATCCTTCCTTCTTATTAAAATTCAGATAGACTGTCACCAAAATGAAGTTAAGGACCATATCACAGTAATTTGGGGGACCCCAGTGCCTAGCCCCTGCCTTATACAGTAAGACTTCGATAGGTGGTTGTCAACTCTATACAATAGAAACTTTTTTTTAACTTTATTTGTACATTTAATAATTGAATATATAAACAATTAAAAACTAAAAAGTAAACACAGGTGAATAAATATATACATTTCTCAATTAAATGTAA
Source organism: Cabassous unicinctus (assembly GCA_029593785.1). Classification (NCBI taxonomy): domain Eukaryota; kingdom Metazoa; phylum Chordata; class Mammalia; order Cingulata; family Chlamyphoridae; genus Cabassous; species Cabassous unicinctus. Next base: position 24,778 of record JAQZBX010031113.1, read on the forward strand.
TGGATACATATAATTGTTTTTGTTTGTTTGTTTGGATCAAACAATATGTTACAAAATATATCTGGTTCATAGTAACGCATTCATACAGTATTTATCCTTTTGTGTCTGGCTTGCTTCACTCAACATAATGTCCTCCAGTTTCATCCATTTTGCCAAATGCTTTACGACTTCATTCCTTCTTACAGCTGCATAATATTCCATGGTGTGAATAGACCACAGTTTGTTTATCCATTCCTCTGTTGATGGACACCTGGGTTGTTTCCAACTTTTGGCAATGGTGAATAATGTTGCTATGAACATCGGTGTGCAGAAGTCTGTTTGTGTCACTGCTCTCAGTTCTTCTGGGTATATACCCAGTAGTGGTATTGCAGGGTCACGTGGCAAGTCTATATTCAACTTCTTTAGGACTGCCAAACAGTCCTCCAATAGTGGTTGTACAATTCTGCATTCCCACCAACAGTGAAGAAGTGTTCCTATCTCTCCACATCCTCTCCAACACTTGTAGTTCTCTGTCTTTTTAACAGTGGCCATTCTGATAGGTGTAAAATGATATCTCATTGTAGTTTTGATTTGCATTTCCCTAATCATGGGTGATGTTGAGCATTTCTTCATGTGTTTTTTTGCCATTTGTATTTCTTCTTTGGAGAAATGTCTATTCAAGTCTTTCACCCATTTTTCAATTGGGTCATTTGCCTTTTTATTATTGAATTGTAACATCTCTTTATATATCTTGGATATTAAACCCTTATCAGATATGTGATTTCCAAATATTTTTTCCCATTGAGTTGGCTGCCTTTTCCCTCTTCTGACAAAGTCCTGTGAGGTGCAAAAGTGTTTAATTTTGAGAAGATCCCATTTATCTATTTTTTCTTTTGTTGCACGTGCTTTGGGTGTAAGGTCCAGGAAACCACCACCTACTGCAAGGTCTTGAAGATGTTTCCCTACATTTTCTTCTAGTAGTTTTATGGTCCTGGCTTTTATATTTAGATCTTTGATCAATTTTGAGTTGATTCTTGTATAGGGGGTGAGATAGGGGTCCTCTTTCATTCTTTTGGTTATAGATATCCAGTTCTCCCAACACCATTTGTTGAAGAGACTGTTTTTTCCCATTAGCGTGGGCTTGGTAGGTTTGTCAAAAACCAGTTGACTGTATAGGTGAGGGTTTATTTCTGGAGTCTCAATTCTATTCCACTGATCGATGTGTCTATCTTTATGCCAGTACCATGCTGTTTTGACCAATGTAGCTTTGTAATATGTTTCAAGGCCAGGCAGTGAAATTCCTCCCACATTGCTCTTCTTTTTTAGAATGCTTTTGGCTATTCGGATGCACTTACCCTTCCAGATGAATTTGGTAATTGCCTTCTCTAATTCTGTAAAGTAAGCTGTTGGGATTTTCATTGGTATTGCATTGAATCTATAAATCAGTTTGGGCAAGATTGACATCGTCATGATATTTATTCTTACAATCCATGAATATGAAATGTCTTTCCATTTGTTTAGGTCTTTTTTACTTTCTTTTAGCATTGTTTTGTAGTTTTCTGCATATAGGTCCTGTACTTCTTTGGTTAAATTAACTCCTAGGTATTTGAGTCTTTTTGTTGCTATTGAAAATGGAATTTTCCTCCTGATTTCCTCCTCAGGTTGTTCAGTACTAGTGTACAAAAACATTACTGATTTTTGCGTGTTGATCTTGTATCCTGCCACTTTGCT
>JAQZBX010031114.1:5477-26577 GCA_029593785.1 Cabassous unicinctus
TTTTTTTTTTTTTTTTTACTTAGAAAATATGCTACTCATCTTCAAGACCTTCCATTCAGGAATCATCTCTAAGAAGTCTTTTCTAACATGGCCCAAATTAGATTAGATAATGCCTGTTTTTCAGAACATTTTGTGCATACTGCAATCATGGTGCGTCCACATTGTCTTTTTCTTTTTCCCTTTATCCCTTGACTGAAGTACTTGAGGGATGAAACTCGGTGATTTTCCTTTGTAACTTTACCCTGTACTACACTGTTCTGCATAGAGTAGAAACTTAGTAAATTTCCCTGTGTGTTTTGAAAGTAACTATGACTAGTTTTAGTTTTCCTGTGTCATTCTTCCATGATGTATTGGACAATGGGGATAGATTTGTAGAATCTCAAAATACACAGAACGACTAAGGATGAATTAGTGGGAGATAATTTTTTTGGCTTAATATAGTTATTTAAGTGGTAAACTAAGGAATTAAGTGGTTAACAAAGGTAAGGAGATAAGTAGGTATGGGAAAAGAGAATTGCATACTTAGTTTAAGTTCCTATTGGGTTTGATTTTAGAGTTGTAGAAAGTATATGATCCATTTTCTCTCTGTTGGAATTTGCTATGTAAAATTTTTCTATCTTGTATTTACTTTTTTATTTGAACAAAGAGGCCACCAGTCCACTTTTCTTTTTAGTATGTGCATGAATGTCTAGCAAATAGAGACTTGAAAAGTCAGAAATATTTAAAGCCAAACTAGATAGAAGCTATTTGCCATGGTGGGTCCTTGATTGATGTTCCTACCCTGAGGCTAATTGTTGGATTGCAGACACAATCACTCACTGTCTTACTTCCGATCTCATTGATAAATTATAAACAGTTTTAGTCTTGACATTTCTCACCTTTGTGTTTCTATAAAAAAGTGAAATTTTCACTTGCAAATATTAAGTTATCTTAAAGTTCTTCTTCTGTTATTCTCCTAAAAATAGGCAAAACATGGACTATTACTATCTTAAGAGTCTACATGTAGCTTTTTATTATTCAGAAATTCTGAATTACTTCATACATGACATCAATGTATTTAGCCATCTTTTTTTAAATGCTTCTCTGTAGGTGTCAAAAATCAGTAAGTTTATTTGCTTCATGTCATTTTAGCTGCAGACATTCAATACTGCTTCACCTTGTCAAGATGTCAAACAACTGACTAATGGAGTTGCCATGGCCCAGGTTCTTCATCAAATGTGAGTACTGATTCTGACTTTCTGAAAAGAATTGCAAACCCAGTATCAAGGTCTAGAAGGAGAAAAACTTTATCCTATCGATAAATACAAACATAAGGTACCAAGGCCTTCTTGCAACTAAGGAATAAAAATGTTTGCCACTTCATTATTCTTTCCTTGTTCATAGAGATACATCTTAATTAAATTAACAAGCAGGATTCTTATTTATTCAAGAGATTTTATTTTAAATTTATTCTGGATATGTTGACAAGATTGTAGTAACTATAAATAGAAACAGATTAAGTGAATGATATAATTCCTTCTCATGTTTCCTTAACTTATACTATTTTCATTTTAAGGTATCAGTGCATGGAGATTGTTATCTTAGAATGTTATTGAAGCATGAAACCATCCAATACCTGACTTGGAAAAAGTATTAGAGTTAAATTTTAAAAACCTATTTCTGAATTAATGTTAGTAATTCTGTAAGTCCACCAGTAATGAAATAATATGTGAGTGAAATTTGAAGTCACAGATGCTGAAGAACTTTACCCAGTAAAGTGATTTTGGGCTAGGCCCATTTTATATGTCAAAAGTTCCTAAGTTTGTTATTTCTTATATTTGCCAAACATTGTACAAGTATTTAAGGTATAAAGTCTACAATATAAGCTGTTTCTTTAGGAGGGAAAACATGGCTAATTCTGTATTCATAATAATATGCCTGTCAATTTTATATTAACTTCTTTCATGATAATCTATCTTCAAGGAGACTAGAATCATCTCTGCTTCACTGTGTTACAGTCAAAAGATTTTTATTTAACTGTGACCATCATCCTGTAAAGGCTTTTGGTGATTCACATTAAAAACCATGTAAATAGGTTAATACAAATCTGTTATCACTCTTAGAAAAACAGCCTAAATTTCTATCAACATCCTAGTTATTTAGAATCTTCAAAATGATCTAATTTGAACAGACAAAATTTTATGGTTAATTCCAGATGAATACTTTAAGAGATGAACTTAATATGCTTATATTTTGGGTGCTGTCATTCTAAAATATGCCTTACTCTCCTGCTTTCTTAAAAACATTTCTTATTTATTTTATTTATACCCTGATTGGTTTCAAAATTATTTAAATGGTCAGAGTCAAACATTCTGAACTTGATACTTTCTTGGTCATTTGAGAAAGTTGTTACTGTTTTTTGTCTTTAGAATGTACAACCTGCCTTCTTCTCATTGCAGTAGATTGTGGGTGTTAGTGTAGAGGCAGCTACATTGTAGTAGGTATGGATGTAAGGTTGATACATATTCACTCACTCAAATAGTGTATCCAAAGATGTCATATATGCACTGCCATGGGCTGTAGTGGCTTTATGCCACAATACAGTAGATGAGACCTATTTTTACCATGATGCATCTGGCTTTTTGACCTCCTATACTCTAGCAATGTGCCTGATGGTAAATTATAGTTGAACTGTATTCTTTATCACTAACTCATTTTTCCACAATCTGTAGGATACTGGGATTCTACTGTTATTACTAATTCTCTCTGTTCTCTTTGCCTTTTTTTTTTTTTTTCCATTTTTTGTTGTTGTTCTCACTTTTGTTTCTTATTGTCTTCTAATAGTGTTCCTGCAGGACAAAAAAATCAAGTATCCAATCAATTAAAAAGCGCTCTCTCTCTAATTGAAGCATATGATTTGTTAGCTAAAATTGGGCCTAAATCTTCTTTTTGCTCTATTTTCTTGTTTTTGCAAGTTTAGTTTACTCACTTCCTTCTTATCCAAGGGCCACACAACCCCCCCCCCTTTTTTTTTTTAACCTTCTTCCATTTCTGGAGCTTTGCAGAAGTCTAGAACCTGGGTAGTGACATTTATATCTTATGTTTTACCTTAGTTAGGTCCATGTATTATCTTCCTATCAAACGGGCAAATTTCAAACATCTTTCTTTGAATATTTCAAAGCATTTTAGCATGCATTAAAATTTATCACGTTTTGATAAATGTGTCATGCTAGATTGCATCACAGTTGTTACAGAAGGTAAGAAAGTAAATTTTGCTATTTATGAAAGTAGCAAAATTTAGCCAATAATTCTTTCCTTATTTACCTTTGTCAGATATGCGTTTAAATAATAAAGTCTGTAAAAGTGATATCCAACTTATGTCTATATGGCTCAGCTAGGGGTCTACAGGTTCTTAAGAGACTAAATATTATCTGGATGATATATCTTAATATAGTCTGAACACATAATATATACCTTTTTCAAATGTACATGGAAACTATTGTTATTTGAAAAAATTATTAGACTGTTATTGATTTTATTGTAGCCTTTTATCTTTATTATCTCAATCAGTGGGTTAAAAATTACATATAGGGAGTCAAAATTTATTTTGAAGTTCAAAAAGGTGTTCATACTTAAAAGTTGGAAATTAATGAGTTGAAATCTAGAGGCCTCTAAGATTCTGGGTAAGCTGATTATAATTTTTGGAAGACAGTTTGAGGAGAGAACCTTTTTGATTTAAATGTATATATATATTTTCTTAAGGAAAGCTGTAAAGGGAGCACATGTTTTTATTTTAATCTGTGGCGGGGGGAGGTGGAAATGGTAACTACATTATAGTTTATACCCCTTCCTCCAAGAGAAAGGCCTAGCTTTGTCACTTGAAGCATCATATAACATCTCTGCTTATGTCTGTTATTTCTGACTAGACATAATTGCAAAGCAGAAAATAGTGAGATAGAATGCAGAATATTCAGAGACCTTAAGCATTGTGATTATTTATTCATTTTATAATTAAAATAATAAAATACAATGATAGCCAACATTTGAATATTTCCTAAATAGAAGACACTATTGTAAGTCCTGTGCATATGCTATTTCATTTAACTTCTATTCTGTGAGGTAGATTTTTTTTAATCTTCAATTTATAGATGAGGAAACTAAGGCTTAGAGAAGTGAAATGAGCAAAGCTAGGACTTGGCTGGTTTGGCCAAACTCGAAAGCCAGTGCTCTTAATCAGCTAAAATCATTGAAATCTAGTGTTATTGTTTCCTCCTTGTAGGTTATCACTTTGGATTTTTAATAAAATGAGAGCAGCTGAAGGGTTTATTTAGAACATTTTGAAAGGCCAGATGTGCATGTCTGAAGAACAGATCACAATTTGATTTTCAATAAAAATAGTCTTAGGATGTCCATTAAAGAGACATAACTGTGTTGTTTATAGTAATCAGTAGGTATTCCTTACGATCCAAGTTTAGCTGGTATAATTGTGGAAGACAAATACCATGGCCATGGGTGGAGTTAAAAAGTAATCATGTAACTCATACTGAGTTTTATTAGGAAATAATTGAACCATATTTTGTTTTATTAGTCCTATGTTCCCTTGTTATTTGGTGTCCCTTGAGCTTCATTGAAGTTCTGGGAAATATAAGCAAAGGGAACTACTTGTCAGGGACCAAGAATCTAGTTAAGTCATGTATATGTAGCAATGTAATAAAGAAAAAAATAAGTCCAGAGAGTTCTGAGGTTGGATATCAGATTTATTAGTGGTAAGATTGTCATTGTATTTGAAAAAGGTGACTTAGTTTATAAGAAAGAAAGCAGGAAATATATTTTTATGAAGAAGTTAGAATGTGGTTTTTAGTTAGGGCTAATGTTGATTTGGGAGGAAAGGAAGAGAAGGGGAAATGGAAGAGAAAAGGATAAATCAGAATAGATTAGATCTAATTTCTAAAGATTATTACAGTTTAGAATCATATATTTAGATGTTTTGAGAGTCAGAAGACTGGCATATACCTCTTTTATGTTACACTTTTTATTGCTCATCCTGATACAAAAAGATAATAAATTTATTTTGACAGTTTTTTTTTCATTAACCAAATTAATTGTCATTTCAGGTCAGTACCTGGTTAGCAGTGCATAACTTACACATTTAACTAAATTGTGTTGATAATTGTAGCATTTGCATCTGGGAAGAGTTGAGTAAAATCAACATTAATTTGCTCAAAATGAAAATGGTCACAAATTTCAAATAGATGAATTGAAAATGGTAAAACCATTTTGGATTATCCCAGCTAGAAGTGAGATCGTCTGTATGGAAATATCTGAGATAGACTAATTTCTAAAAGCTCGTGGGAATGAGCTTTTTTGTGTGTTCTGGTTTCAGCTTTGCATTTTTTTCATTCAAGAACAACCTTGGAAAAGAGTTCTTTTAAACTTTTCCCCCACTTTAGTTGCCTTTATGAAGTAAACTTTTAGATGAGGCCTTTAAGACCTCTTCTAGCACTAATATTCTGTGATTTTTGCAGTTACTTGTTTTGTTCAACTCTCAGAACATTGATCCCATTCTCCTTGAGTGTAGTTATTTGTGCTCTTGACATTTCCCCTTTAATAGCTATTTCTCTAAGAGTCAGAATATTAATTATTCATCTTCATATTAATCATATTCACTTCTCTACTCAGAACAAGCATCCAAATATTCGTTGAAAGAATATAATTTATTAATATATAGCCTATTATTTATAGTCAAATGATTTTCTTCAAAAATCTGATATAGCAATTCTTTATCTTGGTTTTCAGTATCAATATAGACATTTACTTCTAATTAAAACAATATTTGTCCTTCTGGATTTCTCAGTTAAACTCATTCACCTTTGTTGTAATCAAATAGATTATTTGGACTTTGCTATATACTGTTGTCACTTGGGGCAAATTACTTAACCTTTCTCATCTTTAGTTTCTGAAGAGCAAATTTTGAGTACTGATAGTTCCTTTGCCAAATTATTATGACATTTAAATGAAGTAATATGGGAAAGCATCAAGTATAGTGCTTGATATATAGATGCTCATTAAAATATTATTTTCTTCCTGCTGACATGGTACCTAGCATGAAAAATTTAGTAAATGTTTGTTAAATTGAAAATGTTAGTGACTTAAATAATCTAACGTGAGAAACTCCAATAGAAATCCTTAGAAATCACAAAATATTCAGTGGATTCATTTAAATAATGTTTACTATTCATATTAATTTAAGGGCAGGCTTTAATATGTAACTTCCTCTTTTGATTCTGTTTGTTATTCTTACTATTTTTCAAGTAATTAAAATATTTTTTAACTTTATTTTTAAAGAAGTTTTAGATTACAGAAATAATTAAAACATTTTAATGTTTAGTATTTGTATTTTCGTTTGAGTGACGGAGCTTGGTTCAATGAATCTTGGTTAAGCCGAATTAAAGAAGATGTTGGTGAAAACTGGAGAATAAAGGTATGCAGAATGAATGTGAAGAAGCTCTTCATCCCGAACAGTGGTCCTAAAATCAGCGCTAAGCAAAACTAAATCTTTTTTTAAAAATCAACATTATAAGGTATAATTTACATACTTAAAATAGGTACATTTTATTGTGTACAGTTTGAGTTTTGACATGTGTATATTCCAATTTAACCATCATCGTAATCAAGATATAGAACATTTCCATTCACACCAAATATTTCCATTCACCCCAAACATTTCCACATCCCCTTCAAAGTTAAACACCATCCCTAGCCAGACCCTAGTCAGCTGTAGGTCTGCTTTCAGCTACTATGGAATTTGTTTCTATGTATCTTTTTGTGTCTGACTTCTTTCACTCAACATGTTTTTGAGACTCATCCATGTTGCATGTTTCAGTTATTTCTTTTTATTGCTAAGTAGTATTCATTACATTGATATACCACAATTTGTTTAGCATTTACCTGTTGATAGATGCTTGAGCTATTTCCACTTTTAGCTATTATAAATAAAACTACTATGAACATAGGTGTGAGTATGAGTCTTTGTGTAGACATATACCTAATTTCTCTTTGGTAAATTCCTGAGTGGAATTGGCTGGGTTGTATGGTAAGATACGTTTAATTTTATAAGAAACCGTCAAACTGATTTTCTACTTCATTCAGTATTGTTGTGGCTTTCAAGGCATTTGTTTGTTTTATATTAACTGTCTAATTTGTTGGCAAATAGTTGTTCTTAACTGTATTATTATGCTAATAGCGTACTAAGGACTTACTATTTTTAATGATATTTCTGTTTTCTTTCTTGATACTGGTAATTTGTCTTATTTTTTTCTTGATCAATTAGCTAGAATTTTTTCAATTTTATTGATGTTTTTAAAGAGCCAGCTTTGTTTCTATTAATTTTTTTTCTCTGTTTGTTTTCTATTTAATTGATTTCCTCTCTGATTTTTATTATTTCTTTTCTTTTACTAACCTTGGTAGTTTTAGCTGCCTTTTTTTCTTCTTCTTCTTCTTAACATGGAAGCGTCTTATCATCATCAACCTTGGGCCTTTTGTTTTCTAAGTAAGCATTGCCTTAGCCACATTCCACACATTTTGACATACTGTTTTTATTTTCATTAAGTTCAATAAATTGCTAATTTCCCTTGTGATTTTCCCTTTGATCCATGGGTAATTTAGAAGTTGGTATTTTAAATTCTAAAGATTTGAAGATTTTCCAAATATCTTTCTTTTATTGATTTATTGATTTCTAATTTAATTTCCATACTCTGTATTATCGCAGTTCTTTTACAATTATGGAGACTTATTTTATGACCTAACATATGGGCTATCTTGGTGGATGTTCCATTGGCACTTGAAAAGAATGTGTATTCTGTAGTTATTCTATAAATATGTATTAAGTCAAGTTTGCTGATACTGTTGTTTAAATCTTTTATATCCTTAGTGATTTCCTGTCAAATTATTCTGTTACAGAGAGAGAAGTCCTTAAATCTCTATCCATGATTACAGATTTGTCATTGTTTTCTTTTCATTCTGTTAGTTTTTTAAAATATATTTTTTATTGAAGTATATCATTCATACCTGAACATACAAGTGTATGGTAAAAGTTGTGAACTTACAAAATAAGCATGCATAACATCACACAGGGGTCCTGTTCATCACCCCTCCATCAACACCTTGCATTGTTGTGATACATTTGTTAGAAACTATGCAAGAGCATCAAAATACGACTACTAACTATAGTCCATATCTTACATTTGGTGTATTTTCCCCCCAACCCACCCTATGTTTTTTAAATAAATCAGTTTTATTGATAAATATTAATAAAGTATACAATTTATCCAAAGTGTACAATCAGTGTTATTTGGTATAATCACATAGTTGTGTGTTCATCACTTCAATCATTATTAAAGCATTTTCATTATTTCAATAATAATAAACAAAAACAGGCAAACAAGGAAACATTCCTCCCCTCTGAATCTCTCTGTTTTCCCTGCTGTACATAGCTTCTATTTCTGGCTATTCTTGCACAATTATTTATTAAGCAGTTTTATTGAAATATATTCACATACCGTATGATCTATCAAAAGTATAATCAATGGCTGTTTTTTAGCTGTTAAAAAGACCTTTATTGTAAAATTGTAAAGTAAAATGGAAAAATAGATTGAAAGAAATTACAAATTTTAAAAGAGAGTGTAAGACCAGGTTAGATTTAATATAATCAATTTTAAGAAATAGATACTATAGCAACAAACATTTATAAATGTAAATATTCTAATGTAATAGAAATTATAACATAATTCTAATTTTTATATTACAGCTCTAACTATTGGACATAATAATCTCTAAGAATGAAATAGATGATTGGTTTAGTTATTTAATTTCCATTTAGGCCATGATTCTTTCTGGATAATCAAGTTTCTATTTGGGAATTCTTCAAGTCTTATTGGAATGAATTACTGCACATAACAATATGCCAACTCATAATTTTATGAGGCAGAAAAAATCAGAATCTTTTTCAACAGTAGTCATACTAAATCATTATTGAGCCAGCTGGATTATTTTAAATAAAGAGTATATATAAGAAAGGGTTAAAGAAAAATGAAGTATCCAAAAATATATTTCTTTACCAGTCCTCCTCAATTAAAGACATGTGCTTATTTTGTGTGAAGAAACTTACAAAATACTTGATCACAGGAACAATTTGCTAGCTGCACTAAGTAATTATTGTTCATATACTATAATATTGTTATTTTACGTTTATCTGGTCTATTCCAGCTTTTTTTATTTGCATGGAATACCTTTTTGCAGTCTTTCACTTTTAACCTGGTTGTGTCCTTATGTTTGAGGTGGATCTCTTGTAGACAACATATAGACAGCTCATATTTTTTTATCCATTCTCTCAGTCTATGTCTTTTGATTGGGAGTTCAGTCCATTAACATTCATTGTTATTACTGTAAAGGCATTACTTATTTCTTCCATATCAGATTCATACACAGTAAGTTTTTATGTCTTCTTGATGAGTTAATCCAGTTATTATGAAATGCCTCTCTTTGTCACTGGTATTATTCATTGTTCTGAAGTCTTAACTTGTCTGATAATTAATATAATCCATCCAGTTTTGTTATGATTATTGTTTGTTTGGCATATCTTTTTCCATTCTTTTACTCTGTCAGTTTTTATATTGAAAGCATTTCATGTAGATACCTAATAGTTGGGTCTTGCTTGTTTTATCCAGTCTGACAGACTGTCTTAATGGGAATATTTAGGTTTGTCTACTCAATGTGATTCTGTTTAAATCTACGTTTTACTTTTTGGTTTCTCTTTTCTTTGTTTTTTTTTTCTTTCACTGCCTTCTTTTGCATTGAATATAGTTAATATTTCATTTTATCTCCACTGTTGGCTTATTAGCACCTCTTTGTTTTATTGTTTGGTAATTTCTTTCAGGTTTACCATATGCATCCTTTATTACTTATGGTTTAACTTTAAAATATATTATACCACTGCATATGTATAATGTAATAATCTTACAATGGAATTCTTCTATTTTCCCTGTCATGTCATTTGTTCTGTTGTTGGTATATATTTTATTCTTTAAACAGTAAATACTCTTTTTTAACTGTTTATTTGAAATAATTTCAAACTTATAGAACAGTTGCAAAAATATTACACACACACAACCCGTACAGAGAATTCCAGTATACTCCCAAGTCCACCCACATATATCCAAATCCACCAATTTTTATCATTTTTCCAAATCTCTCATTATCATCATATCTATCCATTTATCCATGTCTGTCTGTCTAGCTGTCTTTGGAACATTTGAGAGCAGGATGTATACATCATATTTCTTGGACACGGTACTTCCATGTATATTTCCTAAGAACAAGGATATTCACTTATGTAATCACCTTAAATGAAGTTCTCAAGTTCTACAGAGCTAGCATTGATATAAAGCTTACAGTCTATATTTCAGATTTTCCCTGTGTCCCGGTAATGTACTTTTGAGCCTTTTCTCTTCCATTCTTAAAGCCCATTCAGGATCATGTATTGTATTTAATTGTCTTTAGTTTCTCTTTGTTACTTTTTTTTTAAATTGTGGAAACATATCTATGTATATAACATAAATCTTCAAGCATAACATTCATTGGGACTATACACATTCATAATATTGCATTACTGACATCACCACCCATTACTAGAATTTTCCCTTGACCCAAACCAAAGCCCTACATTCATTCTGCATTAACTCCCCATTGCCCTTGTTCCCCATCCCTGGTATCCACTTCTATTTCTATGATTTTCTATTTCTATGATTTTCATAGTCTGATATTTTCATTGTAGTTACCATGGGGCTTAAATTTGACATCCTAAATCTAAAACAATCTTTTTTGGTTTGATGTCAATTTAACTTCATTAGTCTACATAAACTATGTTACTCCACCCTTCTGTTCCCTGCCTATATGTAGTTTTTCTCACAGATTACATATATATACATTGAGTCCAATGTCATTGAGCTCTCATTATATTTTATGCTTTTGCCCTTTAGATCCTGTGGGAAGTAAAAAGTGGAGTTACAAATCAAAAATACAGTATTACCGATATTTATATTTACCAATGTCATTATCTTTACTGGAGACCTTTATTTCATCATGTGGCTTCAGTTAATTGTCTAGTGTCCTCTCCTTTAAACCTGCAGAACTCTTTAGCATTTCTTGTAGGTCCAATCTAGTGGTAACAAACTCCCTCAGATTTTTTTATCTGGGAATATCTTAATCCTTTCCTCATTTTTTAAAAAATTTATTGAAGTATATCACACGTACATAAACATACATAAACAATAAGTGTATAGTTGTAGTTGTGAACTTACAAAACAACATACATAACATCATACAGACACATCATACCTCACCCTACCAACAATACCTTGCATTGTTGTGAAACATTTTTAACTAATGGTTAAAGAGCTACCAACCAAAGTAACTTACATTTGGTATATTTTTCCCTCAACCCATCCTATTATTATTATTATTATTATTTATATCATTTATATATGAACATACATAAACAATACGTTTACAGTAAAAGTTGTGAACTTACAAAGCAAACATGCATAACATCATACAGGGGTCCCGTACATTAACTCACTACCAACCCCTTGCATTGTTGTGAGACATTTGTTACAAATGATGAAAGAATATCATCAAAATCTTACTACTAACTATAGTCCTTATCTTACATTTGGTGTATTTTCCCCCAACCCACCCTATTATTTTTTTTTAAATATATTTTTTTATGACACAAGTTGTTAAACTTACAAAACAATCATGCACATGTGCAGGATTCCCATGCAACACTCCTCTATCAACACACTACACCGTAGTGGAACTTCTGTTACAGATTAAGAGATAATATCATCAGACTATTACCAGGTCCATAGCATACATTTGGCACACTTTTTCCGTACGCCGCCATTATCAACACATTACATCTTTGGCGTAGATGCATGAATATTACATTATCACTGTTAACCACAGTCCATAGGTCACTCCAGTTGTATTTTTCCCATGCTTCTCCACATTCCTGCAATAGTGATGTATATCTGCTCTACCTCACAATGGACACTCTTGCATCTGTACCATCAACCACAATTCTCATCCACCTCTGGGTTTACTGTGTTATTCAGTCCCTAGATTATTCTCTAGTTTTCTGTCAGTTGGTATTTACATCCCTAGACTGCCATTCTCAGCCACATTCCCATTTATAAACCAGCTGTTATTGACACTATAACATGCTACCATCAACTCTATACATTTCCACACTTTTATAGTAAAGTTAATTAAAATTTCTACATACACTGAACATCAGTAGTCCATCTCAGTCCTCCTGATCTCTTTACTTCACTTTTCCTTTTTAAGATGTTCTGGCTATTCGGGTACCCTTACTCTTCCAAATAAATTTGATAATCATGATTTCCATTTATTTAAAAAATGCTGATGGAATTTTTATCAAGACTGCATTGAATCTGTATATCAATTTGGGTCGAATCGACATCTTAATGATATTTAGTCTTCCAAACTGTGAGCATGGAACATTCTTCCAATTATTTAGGTCTTTTTTTATTTCTTTTAACAATGAGTTGTTTTCCGAATACAAGTGCTTTACATTGTGGGTTAAATTTATTCCTACACATTTAATTACTTTAGACACCATTGTAAATGGAAATTTTTTTTCTGGCTTCCTCCTCCGATTGCACATTACGAGTGTCTTTTAAAGTCTATTTCATCTAAGTATAGGCACTCCGGCTTTTTTTTTTTTTTTTGTTACTGAATGTGTGGAATATCTTTTTCCAGCTTTTCACTTTCAGTTTATTGGTATCCTTGGGTCTAAGGTGAGTCTCTTGCAGACAGCATTATAGGTGGCTCATATTTTCTTATCCATTCTGCCAGTCTGTGTCTTTTGATTGGGGAGTTTAGTTCATTAACATTCAATCTTATTTCACCCATTTTGACCTTTGGGTTTTATCTGTCATATTTTATTTTCACCACTCTTTTGAGACTTTTAGTTACTTTTACTGATATAAACTTCATTTCTAGACACTCTTCCAAGCTTCTCTCTCCTGTCTTTTCTTTTCAGAGTGTAGGGCACCTTTTAGTATTTCCTGCAAAGCCTGTGTCTTGGTTACAAACTTTCTCAGTTTCTGTTTATCTGTGAATAGTCTAAACTCACCCTCATTTTTAAAAGACGGTCATGCTGGATATAAGATTCTTGGAAGTTTTTCTCTTGCAGTATCTTAAATATATCATACCACTTTCTTCTTGCCTCCATGGTCTGGTGAGAAATTGGCATATAATCTTACTGGGTATGCCTTATATTTTATGCGTTGCTTTTCTCTTGCTCTCAGAATTCTCTCTTTGTCTTTGGCATTTGACATTCTGACTAGTATGTGTCTTGGAGTTGGCCTATTCAGATTTATTTAGATGGGAGTACCTTGTACTTCTTGGACATGGATATCCATGTCCTTCAACAGCATTGGGAAATTTTCTACCATTATTTCTTCAGATACTTCTGCCCCTTTTCCCTTCTCTTCTCCTGGGACACCCATGACACGTATGCTTACACGTCTCTTGCTGTCATTTAGTTCCCTGAGACCTTGTTCAATTCTTTCCATTCTTTTCTTCATCAGTTCTTTTGTATGTTCGCTTTCAGAGGCCATTTCTTCAAGCTTACCAATCCTTTCTTCTGCCTCCTCAAATCTGCTGTTATATGATTCTAGTGTATTTTTTATTTTATTTATTGTGCCTTTCATTCCCATGAGATCTGCTATTTTTCTATGTATGCTTTCAAATTCTTCTTTGTGCTAGTCCAATGTCTTCTTAATATCCTTAATTTCTTTAGCCATCTCATTGAATTTACTAAGGAGATTTGTTTGAACATCTATGATTAGTTGTCTCAATTCCTTTATGTCATCTGGAGGCTTATCTTGTTCCTTTAATTGGGCCATATCTTCCGGTTTCTTGGTGTGGATTATAAGTTTTTTTGGTGTCTTAGCATCTGGCTTATTAGATATATTTCTCCTGGGTGCAGTTTCTGTCTTTAGTTTACGACTTTCTTGCCCTTTCTCCCTTGCTGTTTGTGTGGTAGTAGCCAAGGATGTAGTTGGTACTGTAAGCTGTGGAGGCTCAAGCTGCCCTCATTGCCCAAGGGACAGATGAAGCTTCTCCCACCTTTCTCCTTTGCCAGGGATAGGGACAGAACCACAGCCATGTGTAATAATCCAAGTTGTGCAGGCCTAGACTGTAGTTGCCCAGAGAGACTGATGAAGCTTCACACCCCTTCCTCCCCTGCCTGGGACGGCATTGGAGCTGCAGGTATGGGCAGCAATCTATGCGATGCGGGTCCAAAATGACCACAGTTACCCCGATAGACTTCCGACTATTCAGTCTATGCCAGTTGAATGTACCTGCAGTTACTCAGAGAGGCTGTTGCAGGGCCTGCCAGCCTCCTAGGCTAAAGGTGGGCCTGAAGCCTAGACTAGGGCTTCAGGCTGATCTGGGTGGAAGAAGCTGGTCTCTTCTGTCACTGTGATTTTCTATCAGCCTGCCTTCCCCTCATGCCAGGACCAGAGGCAAAATAGCAACTACCAGCCTCTTTCTGACCTGGACAGGTTCAAACTTTAGCTGTTCTTAGGGTTATACTTCAGCCAGCTGAATTTACTAATCAGTGATTAAAGTCGGTGGCCAACCATCTCTTCCTCCCCTGTTTTTGGGAAATGGAGATTCCAACTCCAGCCACAGAACAGCTCCCAAGATGGCTTGCACTCACAGAGTAGAATGATCACCAGCCTCCTCCGCTGCGTGGCCTGTATATTCCCAGAGAGGCTGGTGCAGGTCCCTCCAGGTTCCTCCCTGCTGGAGGTGGGGCTGGGACTTGGGCTAGAGCTCCAATGTGATCTGGATGGAAAGAAGTTGGTCCTTACCAGCACTGTGATTTTCAGTCAGCGCCCACTTCTCCTCATGCTGGGAGTAGCGTTAAAATGGCGGCTACCGGCCTCTCTCTCGCTTGGATAGGTTCAAACTTTAGCTGTTCTTAGGGTTATACTTTAGCCAGCCGAGTTTGCTAATCATTAGCTGAAGTTGTTGCCCAACCTTTTCTTCTCCCTCATTTTTGGAAAGTCCAATTCCAGCAGCAAAATAGCTCCTGTGGCAGCTTGTGCCTCTAGTGGAGGATGGGCACCGGCCTCTGTGGCGTGGAGTGCTCTACTTACGAATCTTCTCTGCAGATGGGCAGTCTCCTTCTTCCATTCTTTGAAGGATGTTGCAGGATGCTCTTCTGGTCTTCTGGAGCCCCCAAACAGGTGTTTTAGGAAGCTCTGGGTAATTACTAATGGCCCTGTAGCACGAGTTGACTCTAGGAGCTCCTTACTCGGCTGCCATCTTGCTAGTTGTCCCTCCCTTATTTTTGAAAGACAGTTTTGCCAGGTATAGAATTCTTGTTTGGCAGTTTTTTTCAGCACTTTAAATATGTCACCCTACTACCTTCTTGCTTCCATGGTTTCTGATGAGAAATCAGCATTTATTAAGGCTCCTTTGTACATGACATGTTGCTTTTCTCTGTAGCTTTCAGAATTCTCTCTTAATCATTGGCATTTGACAGTTTGATTATAATGTATTGTGGTGGGGATTTATTTGGATTTATCCTGTTTTGAGTTCATCGAGCATCTTGAATGTGTATTTCATGTCTTTCATTAAATTTAGGAAGCTTTCAGCCATTTTTTAAAAATTTATTGAAGTATATTATTCATACATATACATAAACAATAAGTGTAGAGTAATGTGAAATTATAAAACAAACATACATAACATCATACAGGGCTCTCATACCTTACCCTACCACCAATACCTTGCATTTTTGTGAAGCATTTTTAACTAATAATGAAAGATCATCCTCAAAATATCACTCCTAACCAAATTATCATCTTACATTTGGTGTATTTTGCCTCAACCCACCCTATTATTATTATTATTTTTATATTGTTTCTACATGAACACACATAAGCAATAAGTATATAGTAAAAGTTGTGAACTTACTAAGCAGACATGTTAACATCATATACGGGTCCCATACATCAACCCACCACCAACCCCTTGCATTATTGTGAAACATTTGTTACAAATTATGAAAGAATATTGTCAATCTTACTACTAACTATAGTCCATATCTTACATTTGGTGTATTTTTCCCCAAACCCACCATCAGCCATTATTTCTTTGAATATTCTTTCTGCCCTTTTCTTTCTTCTCCTTCTGGGACTTTCACAATGCATATATTTTGTACACTTGATAGGGTACCACAGATTCCTCAGGCTGTTCACTTTTGTTCATTCTTTTATCTTTCTGCGTCTCAAACTAGATGATTTCAATTGTCTTACCTCAAGTTCACTAATTCTTTCTTCTGCCAGCTCCAATCTTCTGTTGAACCCCTCTAGAGAATTTTTAATTGTTGTTACTGTGGTCTTCAGTTCTTTTTGGTTCCTTTTCATAATTTTCATCTCTGTTGATATTCTCTTTGTGTTCTGTGATTTTCCCAGTTTCCTTCAGTGCTTCCTCATGTTTTCCTTTAGCTCTTTGAGCATGATTAATACTGTTTTTTAGGAGTCTTTTTTTTTTGCCACGATACACCGACTTTAAAGAAGTCTTTGTCTGGAATGTCCTAGTTCTGATTCTCCTCATTGATGATTTCTAATGCTTTAATCTTCTCCTTTGGCTGGGCCATCACTTCCTCTTTCATTGTATGTTTTGCAATCTTTTGTTGAAACCTGCACATTTTGATATTTTAATGCATTGTCAGTTGAATTTAAACTTGAAGAATCTCTTCCTAAAGCTTGTGTTGAGCTAGTATTATGACAGTACTTTCTTTGAATGCCAGGGACTAAAATAAAAAAAAAAAATCAGGGTAAAAAACCTTACAAGTTTTTGCAGATTGACCTGTGTGTGAGTGCTCTTCTTCAGATCTTATTTGTACAGTGAGTTTAGCAAACAACTTGAGACCAAAGTAAAGGGTCCACCCTGATTTTTTCAAGATCTGTGCATGTATCTTGTCTTGGGCATGCATATGTGGCCTTAGGAATTCTCCTTTTTATACAGATATGTCTGTCCTCTCTCCCTAGGAAACAGTTTCCTCATGTGAGATGCCTCTACATGCAGGGCAAGTTCTAGGATGGTGAGCCAATGACAACAGTCCTGGTTCAGTCCCTCAAGCCAATACAAGACAGATTGGGACAGACATACATGCTTCTAATAAGTGCACAAGGGTTACTCTGATCCCTGGGAGCATGTTCCACCTCTGTGCTGAGCCAGTGAGGGGAGAAGGGAGGCACCAGCCAGGGCACCATGAGATACTACCACTTTTAAGAGGCCTTTTTCTTGATTCAGCACTTGTATTGTTGCTACAGTCCTTTAACAGCTTTCTGGAGCTTTGAGAAAGATGTTTCTGCCAGTTCATTGCTGGTTGTTCAAAGCTTCTGTGGGGTTTGGAGTTTTAACACTTCTCACTTAGTGATCTTAATCAGGGTGGAGTCAGTACCCTCTGAAAGAGATTAAAAATGAGAAAAAAATGTCTTTTGCATTTGTCCACATATATAACATAGCTAGTGCTCCTCATTCCTATGTGTTGATCCAAATTTCCTTCTGGTATCATTTTTCTTCTGCCTGAAGAACGTTAACATTTCTTATAGTGCACATTTATTGGCAGTGGATTTTCTCAGCTTTTGTTTCCCTGCAAAAAGTCTTTATTTTGTTTTCATTTTTGAAAAATATGCTTGCTGAATACAGAGTTCAAAGTTGATGATTTTTGTCTTTCAGCACATGTTAAAATGTCTTTCCATCACCTTCCTACTTGAAGAGTTTCTGATGGGAAGTCTGATATTCTTTACTCTGTTCCTCTTTATATGGTATGCCTTTCTGGCTGCTTTCTCACTGATTTTCAGCACTTTGATTATTAAGTGCTTTTGCATGGTTTTCATCATGATTATTCTATTCAGAGTTTTTTGACTCTGTGGATTTGTAATTATCAAATTTGGTAGATTTTTGGACATATCTTCAAATACTTTTTTTCCTCCCTTCGTTCTCCTTCTAGCATTCCAGTTGCACAATTGGTAGACTGCTTGATATTGTCTCACTGGTCTCTGTGGCTCTGTTAATTTTTTCAGTTTCTTCCATACCCATGCTTGTTTTAGATAGTTTGTTTCTGTTAATATGTCTTTAATTTAGCCATTTTTTTCTTCTGCAGTGAGTTATTGTTTTTCTTCTGCAGTGTCTAATTTGTTAATGCCATCTAGATATTGTATTTTTTATGCCTAGTAGTTCTGTTTGGTTCTTTAAAAAAAAAAAAATACTCAGTTTCTTCCCTTATGTTCATGTTTTCTATTCAGTCTTTGAAAATTTTTAAACTAGCGGTTTCAACAGTTTTAATTTTCAATTCTTTCATCTCTCATTTCCTGAGCCCAATTCTGCTGACTGATATTTCTCATTATTGTCCACATATTCTTTCTTCTTCACATGTATAGTAATTTTTTATTTGATGCTAAGCATTATGAATTTTTTTATTGTTGAATGTTGGATTTGGTTTTATTCCTTTAAAGAATTGCAACTTTTCTTCCAGGCAAGATACTAATTAATCCATTTGATTATTTCCAGTGCTTGTTTTTAATCTTTTTGGGGGGCAGACCTAGAGTATTCTTTCTATAACCCACTACTAAGTTATGAGCTTTCTGAGTCTCTAGTGACTGCTTTGTGAATACATCATAGTCTCTTAGTCTCTGGTGGAACATCAATAATTCCTAATATTGTGTGAACTTTGGGAAGAATTTAGGTTATAGTTCCCAGGAATTGTTCATCCTGGGAAATTTTATTTTTTTTAACCTCACTGAGTTTCACCTCATGCGTGTGCAAATTGGTATTCAGCTAAAGAGTGAAAAGAACCCCCATGCAGTTTTCTGGAGTTCTTTCCTTCTATAGCTCCCACCTCTTTATTTGTCTGCCCTGCAAATTCTAGCTACCTTGGCCTCTGATGTCTTCTCATCTCAAAGGTAATACCAGGTTTTGTTTCTTTTTCCTCGCCCTGTTCTATGGTCTGAAAATTGGCCTCCAGACAGAAAGCTGAGGCAAGTGTGGGGCTCATCTCTTCTGTTTTCCTTCTTTCAGAAACCAAAATGCTGTACTACCTATTGTCTTGAATGTGAAAATGTTTGTTCCTTGTATTTTGTCCTATTTTCTACTTGTTTGTGACGTGAGAGTGAGTCCAAAACTTATTTGCTCATGGCTGGAGGTGGATGTGCTCATAACTAAACCTTTAAAGCAGATGCTTGAATTTGTTGTGTACCACTTTAATTAGAATGACCCTAGTTAAATTATGTAAGCATGAAGGCAAATTTCCTTTTGATTTAATTCTGATTAAATTTTTGATGTCTAATTCTAATATGATGGTTTTGCTGTCATCATTGTCTATAGGGGAAAGTTTTTCTTGTCTTTCACCTTGGTAAAATTCTTTATTATTATGACATAAGAATTTATGTAATTCTTATTCTTTTTTTTTTCCCTTAGGCTAATAATTTAAAGAAAGTCCTTCAAGGAATTATGAGTTATTACCATGAGGTATGAAAAATGTATGACTTTGTTTAAATACAATATACTATTTGATAATTGAATTGGCACTGAAAAATTACTTGGCTTTTTTAAAATAACATTTTACTGCATCATAATTGGAATGTATTATTGTCTTATTGCCATTTTTAGTACACTCAAATTTTGTGAAAATAGACATGCTTAAACTTAAACATATTGATTTGTAAAATAAAGTTGCTCATATATTATTACTCTATAAATTATTTCCTCAAATAGCATTACCTTCATTTTTATATAATTTTATTTTATGTAGTGCTATAAAGTAGACTTTATAATTTAAGTAATTTTCAACTTAAATTGTCGCTGACTCCCGGGCGAGGGGTGATCAGCCCGGCTGCGGCCTGGGGCGACACAGCGCAGATGAAGGCCGTTCGGTGCGCACTCCGGGAACGGCGAGGGTGAGGAGGTTCTCAGGGAGCAACCTTGGGTTAGGGCTCCTTGGTCTCCACAGCTCGGGTGTGGGGGGAATCTGGTAAGTGGACGGAGGCGAAGGCAAGAAAAATGAGGCAGAGGCTGGGTGGTGGGAGAAGAAGCAAGTTCTACTTTATTGAGGAAGTGCAGCGTATATATAGGGTTAAGACTGAGGGGCAGTCCCCCAGTCGTAGATGGAGGCTACTATTGGGCAGCTGGACTGAGTAAGGAGTTGCTAGGGGACGGGGCAGATTTAGGGATGTGGAGGAGAGGGGTTAAGGTTTTCCATATAAGGCTATGATTGAAGCTAGCGCTCTTATTGGTCTAGAGGGACATGGAAGACAGAGGGAGAGAGAGGGGGGCAGGCGACACGCCGTCCGTTAGGACAGTGTGGGCGGCTCTCTGAGCTGTTGTTCTGGCGGAACAGAGGGCGATGTACGCCCGTACCTTGGCTGAGGGCGATGTACGCCCGTACCTTGGCTGAGGGCGATGTGCACCCGTGCCAGCCACCCCTCGCTAGGCGGTGACGTCTCCCGCGCTAGGAGGCCATGATTTCAGAGAGCCAGACCTTAGCACTGTGGCCCGGTGGGACGGCGTTCCCGCCCTCCCCCTCATTAAATCATTCTCTTATTTTGACATCACTTTCCACTCTAAACAACAGCAAAGATATATTATGAGATTATGCTAATACAAATGAATTAGGAAAAAAATGTTATATGAAAGTAGTATTAAATTTACATTAGCTAGTACATTATTCAGTGCAAATCTTTTCTTGTTAAGCATCATAAAATATTCTAGAATAGGGGTATTTGATATAAGAAAACCTTTTGTCACGTAGCTTATTGAACACTTTTGGTTTGGTTTTGCTATTAAGGAATTTTTGTTTCTATTTTTAATTAATGTCACAGAATTAAACTTGTAATTTCTTCCAAAAACATCTTAACGATTCTCTGAAAATTTTCAATATGTTAATACTTAAGTCAGTTTGAAGTTTTTTCCAATGCCAGTAAAAAGCTGAAAATAAAGGAAAAGTCGTGAA
>JAQZBX010031115.1:0-14196 GCA_029593785.1 Cabassous unicinctus
TTCTTAACCACATAGATTATAGTGATTTTCTCTCAAGACAAATTTTACCTTCACAGTACACATTCTTTTAAACAAATTTACCAAATTTTAGAAGAACTTTTGTAAGAGTTTTTATTTATTAATTTAATATTATCATCCGGGGGTATCAAAATATACTCTGACACTGAACATACATACAAACACAAAACAAGTTACAACACATCAATAGAAACATACATCTTTGATTTTACTGTTTGAGAATTTTTCTGGAAACTGTATTGCTAAGTTTTCTTACTTTTCCAGTGATTTAATTTTATTAGCTTTTATCATCCCACAGCCTTATCGTTATGTAAGCAGTAGGAGGTTTATAAAGTTGCTGCTGGAACTTGAAGGGTTAATATCCACAGCTGGAGTTGAAGAGCTATTATTAGCTTGAAAAGTGCCCTAGGGATCCCTTCCTGGTTGTCAGGGCAACACAAGCCTCTGTAGGAGGCTCTGGGTGGTTACTTTCAGAACATTCAGAGTTATACAGATGTAAATTGGCCTTAAGCTGATCAGAGACAGAATCCTCTGCCTCCACATTTTTAGAGGGCTTACTAAACTCTGTTTGAAGAGGCTTAAGAGCCAGAGTAATAAGATGTTTAGCTGTATCAGAAACATGAGGAATATTCAAATAAGCTCCTCATTGGTGTAATAAATCTCTTCCCCATAAATTAAGTCCTACATCTGCAACATAAGGTTGCAGAGCAGCCTCTTGTCCTTCTAGACCTTCTACCTTAAATATCTGAGTGCTCTGGTAAACATCTGTCATTTTGCTAACGCCAGTGAAAACTGTAGGCACTTTTTGCAAAGTCCAAGCTTGTGTCCAATATCGTTTTGCAATGGTAGAGACATCAGCCCCTGTATCCACTAATCTTAAAAATATCTTTCCATTTATTTTTATGGTAATTTCAGGCCTTTCATCCCCAACTACTGTTTGCCAAAAAATTTCACGCCTGATGGAACCAAATTCCTCTGCATGTTTTATAGGAGGTTTACGATACGGCAACAAAAGAAGTTGAGCAATGCTAATTCCTGATTCAATTTGATAAGGAGTTAAAGTTTGTACCAATAAACAAATTTCTCCATCAAAATTGGAGTTAATGATCCCGGTTTGCACTAAAACACCTTGGGTTGTAAGACTGCTACGGCCAATAATGAAACCTACAGTGTTTTCTGGGATAGGCCCTTTTATTCCTGTCATTATTTTTTGTATACCCAGTGAAGGCATAATAAACTTAGTTTCAGCTGAGGGAAGATTGACAGCTGCACTGCCTTTGGTAACTGCCTTCAGTTCTGTTACAGGCCGGAGTGAGCTGCTCCGTTGCTGACTAGGTAAATTTGAGCTAGGTTGGGAAGTGCTCATATTGTTTGCCTGAGGGCCTTGAGCGAGGCCAGCTAATAGGTGGGGCTGTGACTGGGTAGAATTGTTAGTAGAAGATGGCCGAATTTGACTATGTGTAACTGGAAAGGCATAGGTGCAGTGAGGGCATGTTGGGGGGGCATTTTCTGGGAGTGCAAGTGCTGCAATACTTTGAGTTGCTGAGCGGAGGTCAGCAAGCAAGTTAACTGTTTGCAGACGCTCCTGCTGAAAGGTCTCTTTGAAATTATCAGCGTGTAGCCAAGGGTTTTCTGCAGCTTCTTCTAAGGCATGGAACTGGGGTCCGATAAATCACGGGCATAGGGCAGTGGGCGGAATGGAATGGAGATTGATAGGGGAGCTCAGTTTGTTATCAGTTAGATCCTTTTTATGGGAGCAATGCGCCAACCAGTCAATGTGCCTGGCCTCTGACTGATAGGGGTGTCTGGTCTATCTTCACTGAGCTCTTTATTTAAAAGTTCTCTGGACATGTTGATAAGAGCTTTATCGGAAACTTCAGGCATATCAATGACTACAGAGTTGCATTCAGAAGGGGGGTAGGAACAGGAGTGCTCTTTAAGAGCTTCTTCTCCTTCTCTACAAAGTTTTTGAATATCGGGGGCAGAAGAATGGACTTTTAGAATTTCATTAATAAGGTTCCAGTATGCGAAAGCGGTGACAGGGACCTTTTCAGGACCAAAGGTTCTATAGTAGTCCTTTAGACAATCTCCGACCCTTAACCAACATTTCTAATCTATAGTACCTTCCTGTGGGAACCAAGGGCAGGTTTCTAACGAAAAACTAAAAAAATATTCAAGATCCTTTTTCTTAACTCTAGTTCCTCCCGCCTTGAGTGACTGTTTCACCTGTTGAATATATAATCCCTGCTTGGATAATGCTTGTCCCATAATGGGGGTGGGGATGGGGGTGTTCGCAGGGGCTTACCTTTTTCTTTTTCTTCTCCTGCGCCGGCACTCGACTGGCAAATGAATCTGTCTCGTGAGCGAGTCCCTCGCGACGATTCCTGACGAGCCTGTTTTGCGAGTGAATCCCTCGCGGCGGCTTCTGGCAAACCTGTGACGTGAGCCAGCCCCTCGCGGCGGTTCCAGATACGGTGAATGGGAGCTCCCCTCTGGCGTGCGTGGTAGCTTCTCTTCTTCACTAAGCCAAGGGCCCCACGTTGGGCGCCATTTGTCCCGACCCGCGGGATGATCAACTGGGGCTCAGGACCTGTGAAGAAAAGAATGGTATGGGACAAGAGATGCGAAGAATGACAGCAAGACAGAATTCTGATCAAGCTGCAAAAGTTTATTGAAGAAGCAGGGTATATATACTCTAAAGGAGGGTGTGGATTGGTGGACCTAAGGACGGGTGGCGGTTTGGGATTGGTGGCTATTGTTGCTAGGGTAGGTGGCAGAAATGCTTTTGGCGCGAACTCTCTAACTTCCTTGAAGAAGGCTAATAATAGCTTAGCTGTTCTTTTTCTCAGCCCTGGCAGCCATGTTACATGTCACCGGTGCTGCTGACAAGGTGCATAATATGAGTGCTACTGTGAAGGTCCCCAACACGCAATTTCCAGTTATTTCACAAACTAAGCTAGGGATTAAATTTTAGCTGAATTCACTAACCAGACTTTATTTGTCACATGGGTGACTATAGTCCTTAACTCTTCTTGAGCATATTCCTTGGAGAAGGTAATTATTGTGATATCATCTGTGTAGTAAGTACATTAACGTGGCCTTAACATTTCACACCTTGATAGCTTATATCAATAAAACTAGCAAAAAAAAATATATGCCTGTTCACAAATTGGAGAATAGATATTGAATCCAGTTCCTTCAAAAGGCAAAATGTCCATGTTTTTACTCTGAAATTGAGATGGAAAAAAATATTTGTTAACCTGTTCTATACTGGCCTATTAGCTCCCCTTGCCTTGTTGGACTTCCTATATGTTTTCTGTTCCATGGACTCCTTTGCCAGTCAGGTAAAACCACAGACCCCTTATTAAGTCCACACTATCCTGTATATCATTTAATCAATACAGCACACCCACACCAAGACATCCTCACAAGAATAATATGTTTTTTTTTTAAATTCAATTCAAGCTCACAGACCCTTTGTTAAGAACCCCTGGTATATAGGCTTTATCATATCAAGTAAAGCTTGAGCAATCAGAGGAAACATCTCCTTAATTGTTGTTATTACACTGTCAAATTCACATGGTTCTTTGACTTCCATACTAGCCAGGGAAGACTTTTACAAAGGGAGTTTGTAAAACTCTTACTTCAACCATTTCCTCAAGCAAAGCTGTGATGTTTTGTTGGCTTCCTGGAATTTTGTATAACTCAATGTTTATTATTGAGAAGGGCTCAGGGAATTGCATAGTTTCCATTTATCACAGTCACTTAAAATCTGGGAAAAGGTAGAAGTAATCAACATTCCCCAGGAAAAGGCTAAAAGTAGT
The DNA here is from genome assembly GCA_029593785.1 of Cabassous unicinctus. Lineage (NCBI taxonomy): Eukaryota > Metazoa > Chordata > Mammalia > Cingulata > Chlamyphoridae > Cabassous > Cabassous unicinctus. Next base: position 3,843 of record JAQZBX010031115.1, read on the forward strand.
AAGTTTCAGGCCTCTACATCTTTGACTATCATACCTTAGACATGACATGATCATTGAATTTTATCTCTAGTGGCAGTTTACAACTTATAATTAAGGCCATACACTAGTCTTTTCTACATGGCTTCTCCAAGTCTCCCAAATTTCAAATTCAGGCCTTTTATAAAGCCATCCCTATCTTATATAGGAATCATTGAATATCTAGTGCTTATGTTTAGCAATGATAAAAACATTTTGCATCCCAAAACATGGCCACTTTACCCAAATCATTGCAAATGGCTTAAAATACTAAACAGGGGCTTGGGCAAATAGATATTGGTCCCTTGGTCAGTCTTTTTCAATTTTATAGGTTTAACTGAGAAGGTTAATTAAGCCTTGTGTAAAAAATAAGTGCTATTCTCAAACACAATATTCTATTGAATTTGAATTCTTATCAGCAAGAATAATTGAACGTATTTATGGAGCACTTTTAGAAGTACACATGGAGCTAAAGTAGCTTTCTCATTCCCCACAACTGATATTTCCTATTAATTCTTAATGGGATCCTAAAAACTCCTCTTTTTTCATACCAGTTTTCAAAACCTGCCTGAACTCCACCCATTCATCCAATTATCATTTCCAATCTCATTTTTCATTTCTTCCCTATGATTGACTTTAGTGTATAACATAATTTTTTTTTTTTCGAGCATGCAGCATCAGGGTATCTTAACTGAAACAGCAATCCAAGTACTGCCTCTAGTATATTGTTTTGCCTTCTGAGAATAAAGTGATAAATAATGCCCATGATTGGGGAGCCCCCTCTATAATAGCACTCTCCTATTCCTAAGTATTAATAATATTAAATTAGTTATGTCTTTCTATTCATCATAAAACATGACTACGGTTGCCTTTATTTGTAATATCCCACATAAAAAAGAATATTTCATTTGTAGATAAAGGAGGCAGGTAGAGCCTCTTGGGGTGAGCCTGCTTAAATCCTGCCTTTATCCAAAGCAATAAGATAGAAAACATCACTTCTGTTCTCAAACTTTTTAGCCACATGGACCATCAATCTAAATAACCCCTTCTATTCAGCAATACCTACAATTAATAAAGTACTCTCTTATCATTTATTCCAAGAATATAAGCTAGTAAAGATTCATTAAGGTTATGCTGCTATTTCTCCATAAAATATTTTAGCTCTCTAACAGGATACCTTTGGGATTCTTTGGTGATCTGGCCAGAGTCTTGTATTAATATATTAGTTAATCAATTGTCTTTGAGTCTATTATTTTGAAAGTGATAGAATTTCTGCCCAGGTGGCAATAGAAGTATGTGAAAATTTTCAGTAAAGGGACTTCTTCGTTCCTTTTCCACTATTACTAAAGTTTCCTCCTTTGGATATGAGAATAGAACATTTTGCCAATTTCCATTATGCCTTGTGTTCTCTGTTTTTCCAATTGTCTTGTATCTCTTGGTTCTTTTCTATGTCCTCCAGGTTTCATTGGTTAGACTTCTCTTCTTTATCTCATCAAAGCTTCCATCACTTGATAACATACTGGCTATATATGGTATACTGATACCATATATCAGTATGTTATATGATACCATAACATCATTATGTTTTTCCCTTCTCTCTCACTTTAACTTTTTTTTTTTTTCACTAAAAGCACTTTATTCATTATGATTTTTGGCCCTAAAAGACCACTATCCTTACAGCAACAATCTGAGGTACCAAAAATGTTGCATTGTTAAATCACATATAATATGAATTATAAATCTTTCCCAATAATTTTGTGACAGTTTGAAGTTTTTGTGAATCCCAGAAAAGGTCATGTTCTTTGAACTAATCCATTTCTGTGAGTATGGGGCCTTTTAAATGCATTAGTATCAGTTAAGGGATCTTCTGATTAAACGACTTTTGGTTAGATTGCTTTAGGGCTTTGATTGGTCAGGCTTGACCCAGATTAGGTCTCTACCCACTTACTAGAGGCTTATATAAACTGAGAACTGAAAGCATAAACACACAGAGGAAGACAGTTGCCATTTTACCCTGCCATGTGAGAAAGGACTCCGGGATCACCTACAGCTTCAAGAATAGAAACACTGAGAGGCTGAGAGAGATATTGGATGTTACAATAAGTGGAGTAGCTGAAGCTGAAGAGAGGAGGCTGAGTCCAGGGAGAAAGTGATCCTGGAAGAGAAAACAGAGAGAGTTCAGCAGACCTGTCATTTGGCTTTGCAATATGGCAGGAGTCCAGGATCTGCCTTGATTTGGCAGATCCTTGCAAAATTAACTGCTACTTTCATTATAGCACTTTGATATAGTATTGAATTCCAAAAATTGATATTGGATTATGTTTGTAAACTGGTCTGTTCCTCTGCACTTGATTAAATTATGATTAGGGCTTTGATTGGTCCATGTCAGTAGGGCATTGAGCACTGCCTCTTGGTTGGTAGGGTCTCAAAGATAAAAGACATGGCAATGGACAGAGTTGGAGTTTTGATTTTGAGTTCTGATACTGAGTTTTAGTGCTGGAGCCCAGGGAAGTAAGCACACAGAGAAGCTTGTCGTGAGGAAGGAGAGAAGGCCCCGGGAGAAGAGATGAGCAGTTTGTTTGATGGTCTACAGCTGGCCTTGTGGAGAGATGCAAAGCCTAGAGAATTTCATAGTCTACACATGACCTTGTGGAGATGGCAAAGGAGCTGAGCCCAGAGAAAAGCAAGCCCTGGGAAGAGAGGAACCCAGTAAGCCTGAACCCTTACAGATGTCAGCAGCCATCTTGCTCCATCATGTAGCCATAATCTTGGGTGAAGGAAGTTACCTACACTTTATGGCTTGGTAATTGTAAGCTTCTACCCCAAATAAACACTCTTTATAAAAACCAACCTATTTCTGGGTATTTTGCATCAACACCCTTTGGCTGACTAATATAGAATTTGGTACCGAGGAATGGAGAAGTGCTTTTGTAATTACCAAAATGCTGGGACAGTTTTATAAATAGGTAAGGGGTATTTTTTGGAGGAATTGTGAGCTGTTTGATGGAAAAGGCCTACAGTGTTTTAAGAGACTGTTAGTAGTAATATGGGTGCTAAATAGACTTTTTATGATGCCTTAGAAGTAAATGATGAAACTATTATAGGAAACTGGAAGAAAGGAGAGCTGTGTTTTAAAGTTGCAGAGAACTTAGCAAGATTAACTCCTAGTGTTATATGGAAGATAAAATTTGAAAATGGCAAGCATGGGCATTTAGCTGAAGAACTTTCCAAAGTAAACTCCGAGAATGTGGCTTGGCTTCTCCTTGCAGGTTATAGCAAAATGCTAGATGAGAGAAATAGGCTAAGGACTGAACTCTTGGGCACAAAGAAAGCAGAAACTGATTCTGGATATTCCAAGCCTCTGGAAATCAAGTTCCCAGATGATAGTGCTTGATTTGAGGACTTAACTAAACTTGGAACTTGTAAATGAGGATTGAAGATGCAAGTATCGTGGAAAGACTTGTGGGAAGTCTTACTGTCTGATGGCTTAGACCCCTGCTTCCTGCATGCTAAATCAACAAACTTTTTGAGAGGGCTGTATGAACAAAACCACTGTCAGCTTGGTTTAAATGGGACATGGAAAGTGGAGATTGAAGGAGAAACAGCTTTAAGAAGAAAACTATGGAAGCTGAGATCTGGAATTAAGACATTTTCCAGAGCAAAGAGAGGAACCCCACCCATGTGTACAGAGAGGGTTAGTATGCCCTGGCTGTTGAAAATCATCGATATTCCCACCTGATATTAAGGGAGAGTTTTGCTGCCCCAGGGTGCAAAGATGGTGAAGCACATTCTTCAAGGATTACGGAATTTGAGGTGGATGCCCCATAGGTTGGGGGAGGGCTGTCCCCTATGAATTAGAGAAGGCCAGGTAGTCAACTCATTGCTCTGAGAAAGTTTATCCTGTCTGCCAAAGGTTAGGGAAAGTCAGGGGGTCAATTCATTGCTCTGAGAGGGTTGAGCCTGTATGCCAAAGGTTAGGGGAAATGTTGTCTTCACCTCACTGTACTAGGAGAGCTAAGACTCTAACCCAAAGTTTGGGTAAGGTATGGCAATCACCCCAATGCTCTTGGAAAGTGAGATCCGGAGCTTGGTCAACACCCAGATAATTGATGAAGGTGGAACCAAGAAAATGGGCGATGGGCAAGCCTAGAGAGCCTCATAGTCTATCTGTGACCTTGTGGAGATAGCAGAGGAGCTGAGCTCAGAGACAAACAAGCCCCGGGAAGAGAGGAACACATGAAGCCTTAACCCTTGCAAATGTCGGCAGCCATCTTGCTCCAGCAGTGGCCATAGACTTTGGTAAGGGAAGTAACTTATGTTTTATGGCCAGCTAACTCTAAGCTTCTACCCCAAATAAATAACCTTTATAAAAACCAACCTATTTCTGGTATTTTGCATCAGCACCCCTTTGGCTGAATAATACAGATATTTCCATGTCCTTGGAATTGTAAGCTTTTAACCTAATAAATCTCCAGTATAAATGCTAACTCATTTATAGCATTTTGCCCCCAGCAGCTTTAGCAAAGTAAATCAGATTCCAAAGATAATGGCAATAGCAAATAACAGGTTAAACATTATTCCCTTGGGAAAGTCTGAAATTGTCAGTTGCAGCTTCCCAGAAATGTCCTTATTTTCCTACATAAGGATGTGCTGTAGTTCAGATTTAACATGAGAGGTTTGAATGAGGCATGTGGAACATGGAATGAACAGAAAGAGCCATTTCAGTTATGAAACATATTCTTTCATGCATCATTAATTACATGACCTCCATGGCATTTTTCCACAAGCCTGGAGACTTAAGTCAATAAATTACTGGTTATTTACAAGAAGCAACCCAGTAACAATAAATCTACTTTGGTCTGTGGTTGAACTCCTTCCTTCTGTTTGTTTATTCCTCAATATTGAGGGTTTTAGGATGATGTCCACTCTGACTACTTCAGGCTGAGAGGGGATGAGATATTATGGAGCAGATAGAAGGAATTGTTTTGCTCACAGTTGAAGATATGTCATCAGTCAAAAATAAATCCTTGCCTGTCATGCACCAGAGAATCAATCACTTTATGTTAACAATTTGAAAAGAGAAAGAGTTTATTGCCAAGTGCAAAGACAAGGAGATCTGAAGGCCCACTGTCTATAAATCTATTTCCCAGAATTACAAGTGCTTAGAGTTTTTATGAGATTGAACTAAAAGGGAGGTGGGTTGTGACCACTGAGGAGAAGATAACAGAGTAATATTGGGGAACATGGCAGATAGGCATCATGCTGACTAACATATTGTATGACTAGAGAGTGACATTTTGATATGACTGTGTTAGAGATAGTCTCATGTTTGAAAATGCACAAATCCATTAGTTTTTAGGCTATTGCACACATCAGGCAGGCCAACTGATTATAAGTGGCTTGGTTATTTCTGGCTGTTTCATATTGTTTCATTAATAAACACTGAGGCTACGTACAGGAGTATCATAATTCACAGATGCAGAATAGGATAATGGCATACAAGGGGCTAGTTACAATTTGTTATCTAATGTTTAGCAACAAGGTCAAGACCATGCAATTTAAAGAACATATAAGATCAGCATCAAAGAAACAAAGCTTGTAGGTTACATTTCTGTGAATCACAACAGTTACAGATATTTGCTTCTGGATATTTTTAAAGTTTAACATACATAAAGGCTATAAAGCAACGTATCAAAGAGTTAGAAAGTGTCTAAAATACACATAGTGGTCTTACATATATTTGCTAATATGTGCTTGCTAACATATGCTCCTTGATTTGGGGAATGAGACTTGTACAGCATCATTTTGTCAGTTTTCTAAGGCACACCCAAAGAACAGGAGAGGATCAGCTGGCTTTACACTGCCTCAGTAAACAATGCCCCAGCTGGGGTGCTCATGAAGGCTCTAGATACATCTGGACCCTATAGGCAGGGTACAGAACCCCAGGAATTCAACACCTCATCTGTGGGTCTTACCTTGGAAGATATAGTAACCTATTTCCCCAACATAAGAGATTCAGACTAATTTATTATACTTTCCCTATACATGGTTCTTCTGCCCCTTTTATATGAATCTATAATTAACACTCTACCTATTAAGTATAGGTCCCTGAGACTAAAATGTTTGGTCTGTTCATATGCAAGTTGAACCCTGATTCTCAGCACAAAAGTGTTTAAATTTGAGGTACTCCCATTTATCAATTTTTCTTTCTTTGCTTGTGCTTTGAGTATAAGGTTTAAAAAACTGCTACCTACCACAGGATATTGAAGATATTTCCCTACATTTTCTTTTGGAGTTTTATGTTTCTAGGTTTTATATTTAGGTCCTTGATCCATTTTTAGTTAATTTTTGTATAAGGTGTGAGATAGGGGTCTTCTTCCTTTTTTTAACTATGGATATCCAGTTCTCCCAGCACCCTTTGTTGAATAGACTGTTCTGACCCAACTGAGTGGGTTTGATAGCCTTGCCAAATATCACTTGAACATAGATGTGAGGGTCTATTTCTGAATTCTTGATTCAGTTTCATTTGTCAACATGTCTATCTTTATGTTGGAACCATGCTGTTTTTACCGAGGTAGCTAAGTAACATGCTTTACATTCTGGCAGTAAGAGTCCTCCAACTTCACTTTTTTTAAGGATATTTTTTGATAATTAGGACTCCTTACTCTTTCAAATAAATTTGAAAATTGGCTTTTCTCTATCTATACAAAACACTGATGGGAATTTTTTTGGGATTGTGTTGAATCTGTAAATCACTATAGGTAGAATTCACATCTTATTTATTCTTCCAATCCATGAACACGGGGTATCCTTCTGTATATTTAGGTGTTCTTTGGTTTCTTTTAGCAATATTTTATAGTTTTCTGAATGTAGTTCCTTTATGTCCTTCATTTAGTTTATTTGTATGTATTTGATTCTTTTTGTCATTATTGCAAATGGAATTTTATAAAATTTCTTCTTCGTATTGCTCATTAGCACTGTAAAGAAGCACCTCTGAATTTTGCATATTTCTTTTGTATCCTGCTGCTTTACTGAATTTGTCTATTAGTTCTAGTAGCATTTTGGGGGTCTTTTTGGATTTTCTTGATATAAGATCATATCAGTGAATAGTGCATGTTTTACTTCTTCCTTTTTTATTTGGGTGACTTTTATTTCTTTTTCTTACCTAATTGTTCTTGCTAGAAATTCCAGTACAATATTGAATAACAGTGGTGACAGTAGGCATCCTTGCCTGTTCCTGATCTCAGTAAGAATGTTAACTGTGTGTTTTTCATATATGCACTTTGCCATGTTGAGAAAGTTTCCTTCTTCTCCTATTTTTTTGAATGTTTTTATCAAGAAAGGATGTTGTATTTTGTCCAATGCCCTTTCTGTGTCAATGGAGAGGATCATATAATTTTTTCCTTTCAATTTATTAATGTAGTGTATTACACTAATTTATTTTCCTGTATAGAAAACCCTTGCATACATGGAATAAAACCCATTTGGTTGTGGTGTATAATTCTTTTAACTATGTTTTTAGATTCGATTAGTAAATATTATCAAAATTATCATCCTGTTAACAACTAGAAAAACATATAGACTATCTCACCCATCATTTTTCAGAGATCAGAAAAAAGGCATCACAAGACAGTAACACTTCAGGAAGGAAAATAAATAAGCTGAAACCTAGGATCATTTCTGATTTCTGCCAGGAAGCACATTCCAGAATATTAAGCTGGAAAGGGGATCATCCCAAATACAGCATGACCATCTTGCTGAGTTGAAACTACAGAGATTATTTTTAAGGAGGCTGTATAAGCTGGAAGTTGCTAGGGAAAATCCAGAGGATAACAAGCTATCAAAAAATAAATAAAAACATAATATGAATGAATGTTTTGATAAGTCCTTCCTTAATATTAGAAGCATATGTGTAGTGTTAAACCTGCCAAAGCTGGCAAAATGGTGACCAAGTAGGTGAAGACCAAACACTTCTCAAAACTCATACAGGACACAGAAGTTTCAAGTTACAATCAGTAGAGAGGGTGTTGATTACTTAGGGCATTTACTAAAGTCCTCAGAAGGACTAAACCTTGGTATTGGGACAAAACTACACATCTCTCAATATGCAGAAACCATGTAATACAGATTCTGTAGGCATATAACAGGACAAAATATCAAGGACAAAAGCAAATGGAAATGGAAATGAAAATGAAATAAAATATAGTGAACCAAATGTACCTACACATGTAAGGCAATGAAGAAGTCAACTCAAATATTATGTAAACTTGGACCATCTTGTTGAATTTGAACAGAAGAAAAATTATGGAGATTGGAAATCAGATTTTAATACATTTGCATATGAGTAATGGACTTTATTTTATCTTTAATATTGCCCTACTATTTACTAATGGACAATAGAAGACTCATATTGTTTAATCTTGGAGGAATTCCTATTATATCATCAAAACATTATTTGTATGTTATTATTTGCTATAATTTGGTTTTATTGCATAATTTTAAATGAACTTGACATAAGTAGTATTAGATATGGGAATGAAAACACTTTTGAGCTTTAGATTCATAGAATGGCTTTGGTTCAGTGTATTTTTTGTTCAAATTCTTTGTCATCCACGATCAAATTCTGAAATACATACTATTTTTTCCCAAGAGGAAAAATAGAGTGCTAGTTATTAAAATTGTCACTTGGAGATAGATATATATTTGCCCTATCAAAATGCTGTTTCCCCATTTATTGATAATTAAGGCAATGCTTTAAGAGATCAAAATTTTGTAAAAATAGAGGAAAGCATGCCCTATGCCCTAAATTTCAAACTTGAAATCATTCCTTTACTTGGAGATTCATAAAAAAAATCTCTTCACCTATAAGTTACTTCACAGAGTAGGGAGAAAATTTTTCTTATTTTGCGATTCATCATTTCTCAATTGTGGCTTTTCATATCAGTAGATACCTTTGAGATCTGACTGATCCCCAAAAGACTTATTTTTCTCTCTGTTTTTAGCTCCTCTGGACTAATCTCTTTGGAGAAGTTTTTTCTTTCCCTGGGATCTAGGATTCTTTTTTCTTTGATTGGGAATGTATGCCAGTTCAGTTTAAGGGAGTAGAGTGACAGATATCCAATAAAATTCAACCTAAAATTACTAAAGCTGACATATTAATTCATTTATAAATAGTTTTGTTATTTTTTCCACAACTCAGAAGATATCTGCTATTAATTGACACTCTAAAATGTCAATAATCTTGTTTGGAAAGACAATTCTATCTATTCTAAGAAGTAAGCTTAGAAATTATATATACTGTTGCATACTGAGAAAACATTTTGGTAAAATTAGGATAGACATCATTCCATGAAAGGGATTTAATAAGGACCCTATTAAAAATTTGAATCTTTTATTTGTCTTCATGGTATAGTTCAAGGTAATTCTCCAAGTTGAAATGCAAAGGTAGAAGTGTCAGGAAGGGAGTAATTTTACGTTTCTAGAAGGTTAAGCTTTCTGAACAAATTAAAAGACAATTGTGGAATTGTGGGAAGATGGTGTCACACTAACAGGCAGAATTCAATGTTCTCACAGAAACAATGGAGAAAGAGTCAAAACCTATCTGGTCTGCAGACCAGGACAGTGCTCCACAACTTCCAGTAGGGTGAGGGACAGAGATAGAAAGAAGCTGAAACAATGTGAGCTACCAAGCCTCCAGGGCAGCTGGCAAGGGGTCCCGACCTCCACCAGAAGATATTAACCTGGGTAAAACCCATGGCTCACAGCAGCCAATTGAAAGGGGGACAGATATCTTCCTCCCTGTCAGCTGTTTCAAGGGAAAAGAGAGGGGGAGTGAGGGAAGTTTCTTCAGTGAATTCAGCCAGCAGAGCCTGCTTTCAATCTCCACTCTGGAGATTCAGCATGGGTACACAGGAAGCCCAGACTGAAACACCTCTGTGGAAAAATGTGCTGATGAGTGCCATCTGCAGGCCAGTCTGGAAATTGCATAGGCAAAAACTACTTTCTTCTGTCTGCATCCTAAATCCTGGGAGAGAATCTGTGCCCCACTAGTGACTGTTTGGCCTGATTTTGATAACTTAAGTTGGGAAAATTTAAAGACTTACGATAAGTTGAAACAAATATCAAAGAAGAGCTGTGATAAAAATAGGCAAGAGAGAGAAATTGTCCATCAGAGTAAATTCACCAACACATTCGGATGCCTAGACATCAGCAAAATATTACAAGCCATACTAGGAAACAGGAAGAATTGGCTCAGCCAAAAGAACTAATTAAATATCCTGAAGAGATACATGTTGGATTTAGGAGAATTAATCAATAATAAACACACAACTCTCCTAAA
>JAQZBX010031115.1:14296-26576 GCA_029593785.1 Cabassous unicinctus
CTTAACAGGATATATTAGTGGATGTCATCTTTATTATAATTTCACATATATTTCAATGGAGACTTTTATCATTTTAATTTGGATACAATCTATTTCATCTAATATCTGGTACTTAGAATTTGAAAGTTTTCCCTTTCAAGGTGTTACTGCAGTTCTCTTTGGTAATAAAGTACATTCACTTTTGCAAGGCTATTTTTTACAGATTTTTAAAAAGTATTTTGAAATTTCTTTCATTAACTCTTTGTGAATATTGCTGATCGATATATGAGTGAAAGCATCACATACATACATTTATACATACACAGACAGACAAACAGACTTGTATAATCTCATTCACATACACAGCCAATTTGTTTGCTGGCATTGGTTACTGATTTGGGGTTGAGATCTGATTTATTTTGCTAGAGAATCTCTTAATGAGAGAGATCACTCTAATATAATTGTAGTGCAAGGAAAAGACAAAATGACTTGTAAGAATCTATTTTAGTTGCAAGATCAAAACTGTGTTAATCTGAGTATAATGATGAGTGCTATGTAATAAAATAGATTTAAAATAGAATGAGAAATACTCGGTTAATCTCTGTGTCTGAATTTCAATTCTTTTTTAAAGGACATCAGGAATAGGATTAAGACCCATCCTGATTGAGGTAGGACACAATTTAACTGAGGTAAGGTCATCAAAAGTCCTACCTACAAGGTTCACAACTACAGGAATGCATTAGATTTAAGAATGTTTTCTGTGGTACATACAGTTTCAAACCACCACGCCAGTACAAAAGAAAGAAAATAATGAAATAATGTTTGGGCATGTTTATTTGTAGTTGTTTCTAAATACCTACATGCTAAGAATTGCTAGCTCCTTTTCTTGGGGGTTTGTCTAATTTTCCCAGTAGCCTGGTTGTTGCGATGGAGGTGCATTTTCCACATATTCTTTCTTTGATGTTGGAGACACTCTTTTCCAGGTCTTCTCCAGGTGTACTTTCAGCTTAAGTACAGCCAAATTATGAGGTCTGAAGTTACTGCTGAGACTCTACTGTTGTGTAGTTGCAGAGAATTGTTTCTAGTATAAATAAAGATTCTGAGTTTTTATCCACAAATATCTGTTTTTTAAAACTTTTTAATGTGGTTACATAAATAAAACTCAAAATTTCCTATTTTAACCACTTTCAAGTTAACAATTCAGTGGTATAATTACATTTACAGTATTGTGTCACCAGCACCAGTATTTATTACCAAAACTTCTTCATCACCCCAGACTGAAACTCTGTACACATTAAGCAATAACAACACACCAACTCCAACCCACAACACCTGGTAAATAGTAGTCTTCTTTCAGTCTCCATGACTTTACATGTTCTAGATATTCCATATAAGTGGAATCATACAATATTTGTCCTTTTTGTCTGGCTTATTGCACTCAACATAATGATTTCAAGTTCATCCAGGTTGTAGCATGTACCAGAACTTCATCTTTTTCATGGATGAATGATATTCCCCTGGGTATATAAACTACATTTTGTTTGCCTATTTATCTCTTGATGGACCCTTGGGTTTCTTCCACCATTTGACTATTGTGAATAGTGCTGCAATGAACATTGGTATACTAATATCTGTTTGAGACACTGTTTTAAATTCTTTTGGGTATAACCTAGAACTGAGATAGCAAAGTCATGTGAGAATTCTGCATTCAGCTTTGTGAGTAAAGACCAAACTGTTTTTGCAGTGGCTGCATCATTTTTACCTTCCCAATAACATATAAGATTTCTTATTTTTTCTACATCCTCACCCAACACTTGTTATTTTCTGTTTTTTAAAGAGCTGCCATCTGAGTGGGGGTAAATTTGTATCTTATTATGGTTTTATTTGCATTTCCCTGATGACCAATGTGATGCTTAGTCTAATGTGTCAACTTGGCCAGGTAATTGTTACCAGTTTTTGCACAAACAAGCACTGGGCTAATAGTAATATGTTTATGGGATTTAGTCATCAGTGAGTTTACTACAAAGATGGTTGATTACAACTATGATCCATCTGGCAGACTGCTTACAGCAATGAGTGACATTTTATCTAATCAGTTAAATACCTTAAAAGGGGAAGTGATTTCAGCATTCAGAGAGAATTTCAAAGCTCATCTTTGGAGAGCCAACGTCTCCTGAAAACTAATCAAGGACCTTCATTGCACTCTCTCCGTACTCCATGGTTTGCATCCTGCCTGTAGAACCTGGATTTGTGCATCCCCATGGTTACTTGAGAGACTTATAAAATCTCATAATATTTAAAAATATCTCCTGCTGATTCATTTTCCATAGAGAACCCTGATTAATACAGCTTGTGAAGAACCACCGGGAGTGGTTCTTGAGGAACAGAGTCTTAAACATGGAATGTCTAAGGTGGTTCTGAGAGTTTTAGCAATTGGCTGTCTACTCTAATTGGATTCAAGGGTACTAATGACTCCCTTTCCAATAATGAAGAGGTCACTAACAGTCCATGGTGTGAGTTGGCAATGGAGATATGGAAAATATCATCACAGGATTCCCCTACTTCCAGGATTATATGAAGCAAGGATCTGGGTGACAGTATTTTCAACACCTTAACAGAGTTTTGTGGACTCAAAAAGTATAATGATGTTGGCTGGCTCCTCCTAGATACTCTGGATACAATTACAAAAGAAAGAGATAAGCTAAAGGCTTCAAATTTGCAATTTAAATGTCCCATGGATGATGTGAAAGTTTCTATATGTGTTTTGAGAGAAAATCTTGTCTCCTGCAGCCACAGGCTTGAGATATCTGAGAACTAAACTCAGACTTTCATTGTACAAGTAGCAGAGTTACAAAGAAAAGTAAAATCTCAAACCCACAGGGTATCTGTAGTTAAAGTGAAGGCATTGATTGGAAAGCAATGGGACCCACAGCATTGGGGTGGAGACATTTAGGATGATGATAATATTGGTGGGGACTTTGGATCCCTAATTTCTGCTGAGACTTTAGTAGATAAACCTGCGATGGCCTGCCCAGTGGGGACCACACCTTGTCAACCTTGTATCACCCAACCTCCAGCCTGCCCCAGGGAGTCCCGACTTCCTTGAGGTGGGTACCAGCCAAGCTGAAGCATGCACTGTCCAGCCTCTTGCCACCCTCAGAAAGTCTGGACCTTCTTCCAGCCCGGAAGCAGGTACCACCCAAACTCCAGCATAAACTTAGCAGCTTCCAGCCTGCCCTGAGCAATCTGCCTTCCAACTCCTGCTTGAAGAGATCAAACTTGTCTCACCAGAAGAAAATGAAAAGGAATGCCCTAAGGTCAGTAGCTTGCAAGATATTTCTAATTCTTCTCCTTACACACTCCCACCACCCTTCTTCTCTTCAAGATCTATTACTAGACTAAAATCACAATAAGCCCCCAAATGTAAAATACAAAGTGTGACCCATGAGGAAGTACACTACACTCTGAAAGAACTGCATGAGTTTTCCAACTTATATAGACAGAAATCAGGGGAATATGTGTGGGAATGGATACTAAGGGCATGGGAAAATGATGAAAGGAATATAAAATTGGATCTTGCTGAATTTATTGACATGGGCTCACTAAGCAGAAATTCCCTATTCAATTCTGTAGCCAGGGGGGTTAGAAAGAGTTTTAAGTGTTTGTTCAAGTGGCTGACTGAAACATGGACCAAAAGATGGCTTAGCATGTCTGAGGTTGAGATGCCAGATTTGCCCTGGTATACAGTTGAAGTGGGAATTCAAAGGATTAGAGAGACTCAAATGCTAGAATGGATTTCCCATTTAAGACTTGCCCACTCACCTCCAGAATGTCCAGAGGACATACCTTTGCCTAGGACTGTGAGGAAAAAACATGTAAGATTAACTCCATCTTCCCTGAAGAACTCTGTGGTTGCTCTTCTCTGTAGCGCAGTTGTTACTCTAGGGAGGGCTGTACTGGAATTAGAATCCTTAAACATTATGGGGATGATTGGAACTTGATCCAGTAAAAGTCTATTATCTGCAGTTAATGACCAAAGACAAGGTGGGCATGACTACTGCAATGAAAGACAAATTCAAAGCAGCACTCATAATATTCTGAGTCGTATAGAGGTATGGCATTTACTAATAGATCACGGGGTACCTAGAAGTGAACTAGGTAGCCAGTCTACTAAAATTCTTCTGGATGTGTTTAAGCAGAAGATTTCTAGGCCAAGTGAACAAAACCCTAACTTAAATGACAGACACAGAGTATCATGGCCCCTTAATCAATTCCCAGACTTGATACAGTTTACAGAACCAGAGCCCTTCCAATGAGGAGAAGACCAAGTCCCCTTGTGGAAAGATCCTACTAAACTGCCAAATTTTTGTACTGTTAATCTTCCTCACACCTTTCCTTACAGCCTTTTACCAGAGTAACTGTGCATTGGGGAAAGGAAATCATCAGACATTTTGGGGATTATTAGACACTGGCTCAGAAGTGACATTAATTCCAGGAGACCCAAAAAATCACTGTGTTCCACCAGATATATAGGGGCTTATGGAGGTCAGGTGACTGAAGGAGTTTTAACTTATGTCCATCTCACAGTGGGTCCAGTGGGTCCCCAAACCCATTTTGTGGTTATTTTCCTATTTCCAGAATGCATAATTGTAATAGACATACTCAGTGACTGGCAGAATCAGGATCCCTGACTTGTGGAGTGAGAGCTATTATGTTAGGAAAGGCTAAGTGGAAGCCACTAGAACTGCATCTGCCTAGCAAGACAGTAAATCAAAAGCAATACCAAATTCCTGGCAGAATTGCAGAGAGTTGTGCCCCCATCAAGGATTTGAAGGATGCAGGGTTTCTGACCACATCCACATTCAACACTCTTTTATGGACTGTGTGAAAACAGATGGTCCTTGGAGGATGACAGTAGATTATCATAAATTTAACCAGGTGGTAGCTCCAATTGTAGCTACTGTCCAGATACGGTATCATAGCTTGAGCAAATCAACACATCCCCTGGTAGTTGGTATGCAGTTGTTGAACTGGCAAATATTTTTTTCTCTATTGCAATTAGTAAGGACAACCAGAAATAGTTTGCTTTCAGCTTCCAAGGCCAGCAGTATACCTTCACTGTCCTGCCTCAGGAGTATAGAAACTCTCCAGCCCTTTGTCATAATATTGTCCGCAGGGACCTTTATCATCTATCACTCCCACGAGACATCACACTGGTCCATATTGATGATATCATATTGATAGAACCTAGTGAGCCAGAAGTAGCAAAGACTCTAGACTTATTGGTAAGGCATTTGCCTGAGAAAATTGGAAGATAAATCCAATAAAAATACAGGGGCCTTCCAGCTCTGTGAAATTTGTAGGTGTCCAGTACTGTGGGGAATGTTGAGATATTCCCTCTAAAGTGAAGGATAAGTGGTTGCATCTGGCCCATCCTAAGACCAAAAAAAGGCACAACGCTTAGTTGATCCCTTCAGATTTTGGAGACAACACATTCCTCATTTGAGTGTGCTACTGTGGCCCATTTACAAGTGACCTGAGAAGCTGCTAGTTTTGATTGGGGATCAGAACAAGTGGAGGCTCTGTGACAGGTTCAGGCTGCTGTGTAAGCTGCACTACCACTTCCGCCATATGATCCAGCAGATCCAGTGGTGCTGGAAGTTTCAGTGGTAAATAGAGATGCTATCTGCAGCCTTTGGCAGGCCCCTATAGTAGAATCACAATGCAGACCTTAGGATTTTTGAGCAAAGCTCTGACATCCTCTGCAGATAAGTACTCTCCTTTTGAGAAACAGCTTTTGGCCTGCTATTGGGCTTTAGTAGAGACCGGGCACTTAACCATGGACCATCAAGTTACTATGAGACCTGAGTTGCCTATCATGAGCTGGGTATTGTCTGACCCACCAAATCATAAAGTTGGGCATGCACAGATGCACTCCATAATAAAGTTGAAGTGATATATATGAGATAGGACTCAAGTGAGCCCTGAAGGCACAAGTAAGTTACATGAGGAAGAAGCCCAAATGCCTATGGTCACCACCCCTGCCATGTTACCTTCTCTTTTCCAGCCCACAGCTTTAGACTCTTGGGGAGTCTTACAAACAGTTGACTGAGAAAGAGAAAACTCGGCCCTGGTTTACAGAAGGTTCTGCATGCTATGCAGGTACCACCTGAAAGTAGACACCTGCAGCACTGCACCCCTTTTCTGGGATATCCCTGAAGGATAGTGGTGAGGGAAAATCCTCCCAGTGGAAAGTTTATTGAGCAGTGCACCTGATTGTTCATTTTACTTGGAAGAACAAATGGACAGAGGTGCATTTGTACACTGATTCATGGGCTTTTACCAATGGTTTGGCTGGATGGTAAGGGACTTGGAAGAAACATGATCAGAAAACTGGTGACAAAGAGGTCTGGGGAAGAAGTATGAGGATAGATCTTTCCAACTGGGTATAAAATATGAAAATATTTGTGGCCTACATGAATGCTCAGCAGAGGAAGATTTTAATAATCAATTAGATAAGATGACTCACTCTATGACTAATGCTCAGCCTCTTTCCCCAGCCACACCTGTCATTGCTCAATGGGCTCATGAATAAAGTGGCCATGGAGGTAAGTATGGAGGTTATGCGTGGGCTTAGCAACATGGACGTCCCCTCAACTAGGCTGACTTGGCCAGAGCCACTGCTAAGTGCCCAATCTTCTAGCAGCAGACACTCCACTCAGCACCAGGTATGTCAACATTCCCTGAGGTGATCAGCTTGCTCCCTGGTGGCAGGTTGACTACATTGAACCACTTCCAACATGGAAAGTGCAGTGATTTGTTTGAACAGGAATAAACATATACTCCATATAGGCTTGCATTTCCTGCATGCAATATTTCTTCACAAACTACCATCCTGGACTTACTGAATGTCCTATCTACTGCCATGACACTCCACACAGCATTGCTTCTAATCAAGGAATCCATTTCACAGCAAATGATGTGCAGGAATTAGCACATGTCCAAAGAATTCACTGGTCTTACCATGTTCCCCATCATCCTGAAGCAGTTGGATTAATAGAATGGTGGAATGGCCATTTGAAGTGTCAATTATGGCATCAACTAGGTGGCAATACCTTGCAGGGCTGGGACAATATACTCCAGGAGGCTGTGTATGCTCTAAATCTGCATCTACTATATGATGCTCCTTCTCTCATAACTAGGATTCATGTGTCCAGAATCCATGGGGTGGAAATGGGAGTGGCACCACTCATTATTACCCCTAGTGATCCACTAGGAAAACTTTTGTTTCCTGTCCCTGAATACTTAAGCTCTGCTGATCTACAGGTCTTAGTCCCAAAAGAAGGAATGCTGCCACCAGGGAACACAACAATGATTCTATTTACCTGGAAGTTAAGACTGCCACCTGGCCACTTTGGGATCCTCTTACATCTTAACAGGCAAAGAAGGGAGCTTCTGTACTTACTGGGGTGATCAATCCTGATTATCAAGGAGAAATAGGACTGCACCTACATAATGATGGTAAAGAAGAGTTTGCCTGTTTTACAGGAGATCCTGTACAGCATCTTAGTACTGCCATGCCCTGTGATTAAAGACAATGGAAAATTGCAACAACCAATCCAAGCAGGACTAACAATGGCCCAGAATCTTCAGGAATGTAAGATTGGGTCACACCACTAGGTCAAGAACGTTGACCAACTGAAATGCTTGCTGAGTGTAATGGGAACTTGTAATGGGTAGTGGAAGAAGCTAGTGATAAATATGAACTTTGACCACATGACCAGTTACAGAAATGAGGACTGTAATAGTCATGAATCCTTCTTCCTTGTTTTGTTATGAGTGTGATTGTATATGAACATAGAATGAACTTATTTGTTTTCTCCCCCAACATTTTCTCTTATCATGTGACCGGTTGTATTAGTTTCATGTCATACTATTTAAGGATGTCAAGTTTAAGAGTGACTATTACCCAAGGACTTGCACTCTATTTTGTAGGGAATTAATGCATTTCTGGTTGTACACTGGAGAGTTGAACACTGTTAGGTGGAAATAGATATATATGTTTATGTGTATATGCATGTCTGTTATTGTTTTCATTTAGTGACTTAGTATGGTTTTAGGTGATGTGTATGCTTGCTGAGTTGCTAAGGGGTGGACTGTGATGTTTAAGCTAATGTGTCAAATTGGCCTGGTAATTGTGCCCAGTATTTGATCAAGCAAGCACTGGGCTAATTGTAATACCAGGACATTTATGGACTTTAGTCATCAGGGAGTTTACTGCATAGATGGCTGATTACATCTGCGATCAACCAGGGAGATTGCTGTCAGCAATGAGCGACACTTTATCCAATCAGTTGAATACCTTAAAAGGGGAAGTGATTTCAGCATTCAGAGACAATTTCCCAGCTTTTCTTTGGACAGCCAATGTCTTCTGGAAACTCATCAAGGGCCTTCATTGGACTTTCACAGGAACTCTTGGTTTGCAGCCTGTTTGGGAACCTGGACTTGTGCATCCCCATGGTCATGTGACATACTCTTATAAATTCTCATACTATTTACATATCTCTGCTATTGATACTGTTACCCTCAGAGAAACCTGACTAATACAACCAATGATGTTGAGCTTCATTTCATGTGCTTACTGGCCATTTGTATATCTTCTTTTCAAGTCACTTGCCCATTTTTAATTGGGTTATTTGTTTATTGTTGAATTGCAGCACTTATTTTTATATTCTAGATATTAAACCTCTTTCAGATATGTGATTTGCAATTATTTTCTCCCTTTCTGTAGATTGTCTTTTGCTTCCCTGTTAATGTCCTTTAATGTGCAAAATTTTAAATTTTGTTGACGCTAATGTTATCTATTTTTTATTAGGTTGCTCCTGATTTTGGTGTCAGATCTAAGAAATCATGCCAAATATAAGGTCATGAATTTTTGCCCTCTTTTCTTCTAAGTGTTTTATGATTTTTAGCATTTATCTACAGTTTTTTGTTTTATTTTGAGTTATTTTTTGTAAATATGGTGTGAGGTTGAGGATTAATTTCATTCTTTTTCCTGTGGATATTTGGTTTTCCCAGCATCATTTGTTGAAGAAATGTTCTTTCCAAACTTAATATGCTTAGCTCCCCTGTTGAAACTAGTTGCCCATAGAAAGATGAATTCATTTCTAGACTCTTAAATTAATTATATTTGTCTATATATCTATCTTTACATGAATACTGCATTGTTATGAATACTGTCGCTTTGTAATGAATTTTGAAGTTGGGAAGCATTCGACCTCTAATTTTACCCATCTTTTTCAAGATTGATTTCTCTCTTCAGGAACCCTTGCAATTCCTTATTTGGGGATTTGCTTTTCCATCACTTCAAAAAAGCTCCTGAAAATTTGATAAGGATTATATTGAATCTGTATATCACATTGGGTAGTGATGACATCTTAATATTAATCTTATGATCCATGAGTATGGGATGTCTTGCCATTTATTTAGTTCTTCTTTAATTTCTTTCAGCAGTGTGTTATAGTTATCATTCTACAAGTCTTTCACCTCTTTAGCTAAATTTATTCTTAGACATTTCTTTCTTTTATCTACTACTCTAAATGGAATCATTTTCTAATTTCCCTTTTTGATTGTTCATTGAGGGTGTATAGAAAACAAAATATTTTTGCATGTCAATATTGCATGCTACAATTTTGCAACATTAGTTTTTATTAGCCCTAATTGTTTTTTTCTTTTTCTTGCCTAATTTCTCTGGCTATTACTTCTCATAAAATATTGAATAGCAGTGTTGAAAATGGTATCTTTATTTTATTCTTGATCTGTGGGAGGAAACTTTTAGTCCTTCACCTTTGAGTTTAATGTTAATCATGGATTTTATGTGAATTTCTTTTATCATGTTGAGAAAATTTTCTTCAATTCCTACTTTTATGATTTTCTTTTTCATGAAAGGATGCTGGATTTTGCAAAATTCCTTGTCTACATGGATTGAGATTAT
This sequence comes from Cabassous unicinctus, assembly GCA_029593785.1. NCBI lineage: Eukaryota > Metazoa > Chordata > Mammalia > Cingulata > Chlamyphoridae > Cabassous > Cabassous unicinctus. The sequence continues at coordinate 24,270 of JAQZBX010031115.1, forward strand.
TATTTGTTTTTTTTTTTTTTCTTTCATTCTCTTCATATGGTGTACTAATTTATTGATTATAATATGTTGAATCACCATTGCATTCCTGTGATAAAACTCATTTGGTTTTGTTCTATAATCCTTTCATTATGCTGATGCTTTTGATTTGCTAGTATTTTGAGAGTTTTTGTGTCTATATTCATATGGGAAATTGGTCTGTAATTTTCTTGTGATGTCTTTATTTGACTCTAGTATTAGAGTCATTTTTGCCTCACAGAATGAGTTAGGAAGATTTTCTTCATCTTAAATTTTTCAGAATAGTTTATGAAGGATTGCTGTTAAGTCTTCCTTGAATGTTTGGCAGATTTCACCTCTGAAGGCACTCATACTGAACTCTTCTTTGTTGAAAGGTGCTTTGATTACTGTATAAATCTCTACTTGTTATAGGCTTGTTGAGATGTTAAATTTTGGGGGGGGGGATAGTTTAGGTAAGTTATATATTTCTAGCAATTTGTTCATTTTCTCTAAATTATCTCAATTGTTGGTGTAATTGTGTACAATTGTTCATAGTATTCTCATACATTCCTTTTAATTTCTGTAAGATCAGTAGTAATGGGCCCACTTTTCATCTTTTCAAAGAACCAACTTTTTGTTGCACTGACTCTCTCAATTGTTTTACTCTTCTCTATTTCATCTATCTCTGCTCTAATCTTTAATATCTCCTTCTTTCTACTATTTTTAGGTTTGTTTGGTCTCCTTTTTTTCCTTCCTCAAAGAGTGGATTTACGTATTGATTTGAAGAAAGGTCTGTCTTCTTTTTTAATGTAAGCATTTTCGATTATACATTTCACTTGGAGCACTGCATTTGCTGCATCCATACATTTTGTTATGTTGTGTTTAAGTGTTCATTCATATCTAAGAATTACTTGATTTCCCTTGTGAATTTTTTCTTTTACCCAATGTTTGTTTAAAATGTGATATTTAATATAGATCCAACTGTGAATTGTTTTTCTTCTGTTATTGATTTCTATCTTTATACACTTGTGGTCAGAGAAAACGATTAGTATGAATTCAATATTTAAAGTCACTGAGACTTGTTTTGTGATATATAATATGGTCTATGTTAAATCTACTTGAACTTGAGAAGAATGTATATTCTGCTGTTTATGTGTGGAGTGTTCTATACATGTCAGTTAGATCTACTTACTTTATAGTATTTTTTCATGTCCTCTCTTCCCTTATTTACCAGCTCTATAGTTGTTGTATCCATTCTTGAAAGTGGTATATTGAAGTCTCCAAAAACTATTGTAGAACTATTTTTCTCTTTAATTCTGTTTATGCTTCCTTCATGTATTTAGGGGCTATATTTTTAGGTGCATATGTGTATAATTATTATGTTTTCTTGGTAGATTGACTCTTTTCTTAATATATACTGTCCTTCTTTATCTCTTTTCTTGACTTTAAATTTATTTTGTCAGATATTAGTATAGCCACCCCACCTAACTTTTGTTTACAATTTCCATGGAATATTTATTCCATCCCTTCCCTAAACATATTTGTGTCTTGGGTCTTGTGAGTCTCTTTTGAACAGTATATAGTACCATCATGTTTTTCTATCTATTCTGTCAATCTCTTCCTTTTAATAGAGAGTATAATCTGTTTACAATCAAAGTAGTTCCTGATAAGGTAAGACTTAACTCATTTTGCCATTTTAAAAAATATCGTAGTCCATTTTTTGTCTTTCACAGCCTCTATTGGTGCCTTGCATTTTCATAGTTGGTCTTTGGTAGTGAAACAGGTAATCAACTTTTCATATTCTTTACTGTGTATTTTTTTTAACATATTTTCTTTGAAGTTACCATGGACTTTACGTTTAACACCCTAATCTGTAAGTATCTAGTTTTACTTGATACAAACTTTTAACTTCAATAACATATACAATCTCTGCACCACTTCTCTAACCCATGTGAATTCTGGGTAGGCAACCAAAAAAAGTGCCTTCAGTCAGTCTTCAGAGAGTACTATAGAGCAGACATACAAACACACAAAGTTAGATGTGCAAATATCCTGACCTGCTTTGGGAATGTGAGCTACCATATTGGGAATGTAGGCCACTTGGCCACCATCAGTCCCACAGATTACTGTCTGTTGCTGGTGGAGGGGGAGTGCCCAGGGCAAGGAAAGGTACTCTAAGCTTTCCTACTGTTTTTAAGTTTTCTTTTACTTGATTCAGGTTTTGCTTGGTTGTTATTTATCCTTGATTTTTTTCTAGGGTTCTGGGAGAGTTTGCTCTGACATATTCTGCTTTTTTTTTTTTTTTTAAATATT
>JAQZBX010031116.1:0-26477 GCA_029593785.1 Cabassous unicinctus
AAAAGATAATCACTCAAAAATCCAGGATCCAGCTTAGAGATACATCTTTACCATTTCTGGGAAAAGTAGATTTTGGCCCATAAAGCCTCAGCAATGAAACACTAGGCAACTTCAAGTTTTAAAACAAGAACTCCCAGCTGCTTTGGCTGCAAATGTTGACCTGAAAAGCTTCTGTCTTATATATCCTTAGAACTGGAGCTACATTTCATTGATTGATTCATTCATTCATTCATTCAACACACATTTACTCCACCATATACCAGTCGCTGAATTATGTGCCATGTTCAAGGCAAAAGACAATCAAGGCCTCTCACCCTGAGGGGCTTACAGTTTACTGGGGAAATGGATCTATGAAAAGGTGATGCCAGCCTAGCTACAACCCCATTTGTGGCACCCATTAGGCTTATTATTATCATACGTTCAGTGTTAAGAGCTCCACGAGGGCAAGGTCCTGCTTCTCACTTAGTCATATGTTTGTGCTTCTAACAACTAGCATGCTCTCTGACTCATAGTGAGCTCTCCATAAATATTTATCTATTGACTAGCAATAGTTAACATGTGTACATGAGCCCCATGTTAATGTGCATTGCATTTTAATGTGCATTGTGAAGCATGGTAATCCTCACACCCCCTCTCTGATGTAGGTGCTTTTATTATCCACATTTTACACACTAGGAAATTGAGACATTGAGAAGCTAAGGAGCCTGGCAAGGTTGCACAGCCAATGAAGTGACAGAGCCAGCATTCAGCCGAGGTCTGTCTGACATATGCACTATGTGCTTCTGCCTCTCTATCAGATTGCACCATCTGGAATTGCTGATATTTGATCCTTTTGACCTACAGAAATGGCAAATGGATAAGATTTGACCTAGGATAAATAGATGAAATAAAATCTATGAAGGTTGCACTGAGGGTGCTAGGGGAGCAGTGGCAGGGTAAGAGTCAGGGACGGCTTCCTGGAGCCCTGCAGGATGACCAGGGACTAATGGGCCTTTCAGCCTGGCCACTCACCCAACCCCCTGCTCCTTAACGCGTATTTGTTATAGGCCCACCGTGAGTCTCACCCTGTGCTCCTGCAGAGAGCAAGCCGAGGTTGGAGTCAAGCTGAGAAGGCAATTATAATAAAATGGTGTGTTTATTATGTTCTAGTGAAGCAACAAGTGTCCTGAGAGTAGACAGCGAAGGCCCTGAAGTGAGAGAGACCAAGAACAGGCCAAGGGGCTCAGGCTGGCAGGAGCGCGGGATGCCAGGCTAGGGAGCGAGGAGAGAGGAGGTGGGCGCTGCCGGGTATGGACAGGCTCCTGAGAGAGGGAGAAACCAGTGGAGAGTTTGCAGCAGGAGAGGGCTCCCAAAGATCCTGGCAGCTGCAGCAGGGAGGAATATTTGGAAGGGGTTAAGATGGGAGGTGGGAAGAGACTTGAAGCTGTTTGGTGGAAATGTTGAGAGCTTGAAGCTCACAGCGGCAGTGGGATCCTGATGCTCAAGTCCAGTGGTGTCCAGAGCTGTGTAAACTCCAGCCATCAATTGCCCTGAGGCACCGGCATTTTGATTCAATTGGTTTAAACCTCTAGAAAACCTAAATTGTTTATTGTTCTAGACAAGGATTCTGCATGCCAGCTCTCTCTCTGTGCTAGGTTCCCACCTCCAAAGACCTCTTTGGATGTGCTTAAATTCAGCTGGGATTCCTTGGCTGGTGGGAGTCGCTTGTTTCAACATTTATGTTCATGGAGGAAGAGGTTTTCATCGAGGATCATGGAGCTCCACCTCCTCTTCTAAATCGAGGTCTCTGACTTTCAGTCCTATGTGTGTCCTTGAATAGTGTTGGGAGTCTTTATTCTGGCTCTTCCTAATGTTTGTAATATAATTTCTATATTGACTGTCTCATATTTCCTCTGTTCAGACATGAGCCAGTTTTGTCCTCCATTAGCACTCCCATCAGATGTAAACACCCCAGGTAGCAGGGAAAGTATGATAGAGCCCACTTAGAACAGTAACGTAGCTCTCTAACTCCTCCTGACATTTTTTTTTAACAAATCAATTTTATTGACACATATTAATAAAACAAAAACCCATCCAAAGTGTACAATCAATGGTATTTGGTGTAGTCACATATTTGTGCATTTATCACTTCAATCATCTTTTGAGCATTTTCATTATTCCAATAATAATAAACAACAAACAAACAAATTCATTGCCTCTCAATCTCTCTACGCATCCCCTGCTGTACATAGCTGCTATTCTTTTTCCTTCTCTCTAGTATATTTGTATTTATAATTTTTAAAAACATATATAATGCAATATCACCCATATTCGTGTTTTTCATGAGGTTTTACTATCGTATACAGTCCGTTGTTACAGTTTTTAGCTTTCCTTCTAGTAATACCTTAGACTTTCCCTTTCAACCACTTTCACACCCATACAATAGCTAGTTACAAACACCATGATATGCTTTCACCATTTATTTCTATTCATTTCCAAAGATTTACAAACAAGCTTTTCACCAGTTCTGCACAGATTACCTCAGCTTTCCATTCTCTAACCTCATTCTATTTTCTGGTGACCTATATTCTAATTGTTAACTCCACGAGTTTACATAACATATTTAGTTCATAATAGCACAATCATGCAGTATTTGTCTTTTTGTGTTTGACTTGCTTCACTCAACATAATGTCCTCCAGGTTTATTCATGTTGTCATATGCTTCATGATTTCATTTCTTTTTACCGCTGCATAATATTCCACCATGTGAATATATCACAATTTGTTTTTCCATTCATCAGTTGATAGACACTTGGGTTGTGTTCAACTTTTGGCAATTGTGAATGATACTGCTATGAACATTGGTATGCAGATGTTTGTTCGTGTCACTGCTCTCAGTTCTTCTGGGTATATTCTTAGCAATGGTATTGCTGGGTCCCATGGCAAGTCTATATTCAAATTCCTTAGGAACTGCCAAATGTCCTCCACAGTGGCTGTACCATTCTACATGCCCACCAATAGTGAATAAGCATTCCTATTTCTCCATATCTTCTCCAACACTTACAGTTTTCTGACTTTTTAATAGTAGCCAGTCTCATAGGTGTGAAATGATATCTCATTGTAGTTTTGATTTGCATTTCTCTAATCACTAGTGATGTTGAACATTTTTTCATGTGTTTCTTTGCCATTTGTATTTCTTCTTTGGACAAGTGTCTTTTCAAGTCTTTTGCCCATTTTTTAATCAGGTAGTTTGTCTTTTTATTGTTGAGTTGTATGATCTCTGTGTATATCATGTATATTAAACCCTTATTGGGTATGTGATTAACCAAATATTTTCTCCCATTGAGTCAGCTGCCTTTTCACCCTTTTGACAAAGTCTTTTGAGGTGCAAAAGTGTTTAATTTTGAGGAGGTCTCATTTATCTATTTTTTCTTTTGTTGGTCATGCTTCGGGTATAAGGGTTAAGAAACTACTGCCTACCACAAGATCTTCAAGATGTTTTCCTACATTTTCTTCTAGGAGTTTCCCTCCTGACATTTTAAATACAATGAAAATGATGAATCATTATAGAAGATATGCAGAATTGTATATTTAAATCAATCACAAAAGGGTCTTTAAATGTTCATGTATGTAATTAAGGTCAGTCCAAATTGACTCAATGTTGCCATGACATAGACAAATGGGACATTAAAAAATTAAGACAATTTAGCAGAAGACCTTATTTGAGTTAAGTGCAAGATCATAGATTCAAAGTGTTCTGTACTCTCTGATCAAGAACAGAGTTTGGCCATTGGTCTTCCCTTTGCCATACTTAAGGTAATCTGTTCGCTTGGTCACTCTGAATGGGCATGAGAAAACTTTTTGGATATTTGTGGTCAGTGGCAACAAACTCATCTCCTAGCCTGGGAGGCTGAGAAAAGGGAAGTTTTGGAGTTGCTATTGGTAACTTTCATTCAAGCTTTAGCTTTCTATCGCTGTTGTAATTCCCATGATCATTGCCAACAGACCTCGCCCTAAAACAATGAAGCCTCTTGACTTCCTGAAGGTGAATCTAAAAAGTGCTGTTGTAGGAAAGAGTTACCTCTAGTGTCCCATTCACAGCTGAAGGCAGCAGCACTGCGAATCCTCTCAGAGAGCAACAGTGGAGATTGATGTTGCCCATCTGTCTCTGGTAGAGTTAAATGTTTATGTCACCCTTAGCTGTGGGGTTTTGGCAGCAATATTGTTGATACCCAGGAAGGAAAGATGTGATTAAAATTGAGAGAGTAAGAGCTGAAACTTGATCTGATTCCATACGCTATTTTGTCATCATAGCCTACTGCTATTCTCTCCCCCTTGTCCCCTCCCTCTTCCCTGGCCACCTCTCCCCTCCCCATTGCTGAGTATTTTTCCATTCATCTAGTCTGTACTAAACCAATGATCTCTGCAGTTTACCGTGACTAAGTGTCTATCGCCATATCAAAAACTTCATATACTCCACTCATCCACAGTTGGGAAGGATGTTATCAAGGTGACATTCAAGGAGTCTCCTGGAACAATAGACAGACCCTCCGCTTCAAAATGACAATACTGACATTAACAAAAAACTTTGAATGTAAACCTCCCCCCTACAGCTCTTGCCAAAGCTTTGTGTGTTTCAATCATTTTTCTTCTGGTCCAAAATACAAAATACAGTAACTTTGGATCATTCAAAAGATCTTTCACATTTTCTGCATGATTTATTTTAATAAAAATTATTCCCTGAATAATAAATGTATACAAAATCTCTACATTATTTCCTCTCGAGTAACTCACTCTCCCTAAGGATGTGAACAATGGGATTTGTGTTCAGGCAAGTTGTTAAAACTAAGCCTTAAGCCTTAGGAATGAATCACACGTGGCTCAGTTATTTAACTAAATAAATAAAGCCCAGGAAGAAGGGACAGAAGGAAAGTGGACCTAGGCTAAATCAAATCCAAGCTTTAGCACTGAGAGAATGCTGCTTGTTGGTTGCTTGGTGAGGATTACTTTTGGGGTGGGGGTGGGGGTGGGGGTGGGGGAGACAGTGATTGCCTGGCTTGGGGAAGCAAGAAGCTAATGAAGGACAAAGAGCAAAACTCCTCCGTATAACACATGGTTTCCTGTGGGGCAAGTGGGACTCTAGGCAGTTATCACCTCAGGATTCAAAAGCAATAAGGTAAGCATAGGTTTCCCAAGTGCTTATGGGGGATAACAGTCAAATAATTTTAAAAACACATGACTTAACTCTCAGAATTCCAGGAAAATCACAGTCTGGGATTTTCTCTCCAGTCTACCAAACTCATCCTGATCAGCAAGCAAATGCCGTAAGATGGGACCTCTATCTTGTTCAACTCCAGAGGTGTGGGTGGTGGCTTTAAAACATACCCATAAATCCTTTGAAACACCTCCCATCAAGAGGTAGAGTCTAATTCTCCTCCTCTTAAATATTGGGCTAGACTTAGTGACTTACTTCTAACTAAGAGAAGGTAGCAGAAGTGATTCTGTTCAAAAGAGGCAATGCAGCTACTGCCCTGCTCTCTTTCCTTGAGGCATGCTCTTTGGGGGCACACAAAACACTATGTTTGAGAAACTGCATAGAAAGACCTCTAGGTAGAGAAATAAGACACCCAGCAGTTCTAGCCCCACCTGCCCAAGTCTTCTCAGCCCAGATGCCAGATATGCAAGTGAAGAAGGCTTTGAGTTGGCCCCAGCTCCAGCAACCTTGAGAAAGCTTAAGCCAGAACCACCCAGTTGAGCTGATCCAGAATGTTGGATCCACAGAAACCATGAAAGACAAACAAACAAGCAAATGATTTGTTTTTATGCCACCGATTCTGGGGGTGATTTGTTTCACAACAATAGATAACTAGAACAGTTTTGGTACCTAGCAGTGAGATATTGCTGTAACAAAACCTAAAATATGTGGCAGTGGTTGGGGACTGACTGGACGATGGAGGTTGGCAGGGCTTTGAAAGAGGCTGCCAGTGAGGGATTAAAAGAAAGTGAGAAAAAGGTGTTGGAAGCTGGAGGAAGGAGACCCTTGTTATGTAGTGGTGGATAGTCTAGCAACATTGTCCCCTGTGGAAATGTGGAAACTAGAAAATATAACTAGTGACTCATAATTCAGTAAGGAGATTTCCAGGCAGCTCTTCCAGCTGTCCATGGTAAAACAGAAAAGGAAAGAGATGAACTAAAGAGAGAAGTGTTACAACAAAAAAGCCAAGACTTTTTGGGTTCAAAATATAACTGTTTCTCAGCTTCAACTTCTCCAGATGGCAAATGATGCAAAACTTATGATATTGTTTGTGGGCAGAGAGCCAATCTGGGGTATGTCATAAAAGCATGGTCTATAGAATAAGGCAATAGTGTGATTGCAAAATCCTTTGTTAAGACCTCAGGCAGATTTAAGGTAGTGCCTCATAGATTCTTTCAAACAGTCCAAAGTCCCTCTAAAGATCTCAAGGGCATGCTTCTCAAAATCTCTCCATTAAACAAAATCATTTTTAAGAATCTTAAGGGCATAGTCCCACAACAGTCTTAGAAGGAGGCTAAGGTAGAGAAAAACATCTCAATGAGATTTGTGGGTGTGTTTGTTGTCTAATAGAGTGAATACCAACAAGATTTATAGGAAACCCACAGGTTTTAAAGAGACTTGTATTGATGAAGATGTCAGTTGCCAGCTTGCACTAAAAGGAACAGAGGTAGTATATGGTGAAAAGAGGCTGTTGGACTCCTAAAATTCTATGAGAAAAAAGCAGGATGACAAAATTACTCAGCTGCAAATTGAGGTGCATTTCAAAGGACAGAAAAGGTAATTCAGAGGGAAGAACCAAGAGCTCAGAAGATAGAGCCAAGTGCCATGGAAGATCATTCCTAGGGAATGATAATGAGCTCTTATCAAGGAACTGGCAACATGTGCCTGGCTGGATTTCAGAATTGCTATAGAACAGTGATACCTGTGTACGTCCTGTTTTTGAAATGTCTATAGAGGCTGTCCTATGCCTATCTCACCAAAGTATGTTGGGTGTGTGGGGGCAGATGACTTTTCATTTTTGTTCACAGATCTTCAGATCAAGAGCAGTACTCAAGAAGCTGTGATTGAGAAATGCACCTGAGAAGCCTCATCCAGACCTGATTTAAATGATGAGATCCTGGACCTTAAGCCTGAGACCAATGAGACAGTTGGGGGTCTTAGGGGTGTGAGTGCATTAAAACACACACACACATTTATTTTGAAATACATTGAGTAAGTGTATTTTGCATGTGAGAGCAATGTATATAATTTGTGGCCTGAGGGCAGACTGTCATGGTTTTAAAATATGCCTGTAGATTCTTTGACATTCCTTCCATCAAAAGTGGGAGTCTAATTTTCCTTCCCTTGAACATAGACTGGCCTTAGTGACTCATTTCTGATGAATAGAATTCAGTCACTGTGTGACTTCTGAGGCTAGGTCATAAAAAGCAATACAGCTTCCAGCTGGCTCTCTTTGTACTCTTGGCGCATGTGTCTTGGAGCCCTGAGCTACCATATAAGATGGTCCAACTAACCTGAAGCCATCATGCTCAAAAGACCTGTGGAGAAACCACATGAAGTTAGAGATGCTCAGCGAGCATCTCTCCAGCTGCTTTAGCCCCAGCTCTTTGAGTCTTCCCAGCCAAGGCAACAGATGATGACTCCAACCCAGCCACCATCTGACTGCGGTCTCATGGGAAATGGCAAGGCAGAACCACCCAGCCAAACTGTTCCCAAACTCCTCGACCATGGAAACCATGAGAGAGAATAAATGTGTAGTTGTTTTAAGAGCCTCAATTTTGGGTCCATTTGTAATACAGTCAATACCTAATTGGAACAAAGAACACCACTCACATTTTGTTCTGCATGAATGGGAATCCCTGGAGTTCTATGGGAGACAGTATCATAGAAGCCTGGGCAAACCTAGTTGTAAGTGTTGATCTACACCCCAGACTTCCCCTAGGCTACTCTGCTTTTCACCTGTTTTCACTTTTTCTCTCCTCTTTCCTGGTTTTCTACCTCCACTGTCTCTATGTATTGACATCATTTGACACCAAGCCTCAAAGCTGGTACCTAATACATTAGTGCCCCTGTCTTTGGTAATGTCTCTTGGGTTTTCCACTCTAGTTCACACTGGTATTTTCCCCTAATATCTCCCTGATATCCAACTGCAGCATGCCTGTGCCTAATAGACAGCAAATGGAAGCCCTTTCTCTTCCCATCCCCAGGTCCTCCCTGCACCATGAGGTATGTCACACACATGTGTGGATATCCCAGCCTGAATATCCAAGTTCCTTTCCCACTTGATGCAAACAGTTGCTCTCTTCTACTCCCCAGACGTAGGAGTGCACACAGTAGCAGCAGACATGGTCTGCCTTCAGGTGGACAGAGAAGAAGCCCATACAGACCCTACCACCAGCTCTGAGAGGTCTCATACTGTTGTCCCTCAGACTCCTCATATTATGGGGAGAGCAGGCCAGAAAAGCCTAGAGCCCAGGGCAGGAACCCTAGTTGCCTTATATTAAGGCCAGCGCTGCTCCAATACTACCCTCTGAGACTGTGGATAAGTTACACGTCCACAGCTCCTTCCTCCTGTTCCCTAATCCCCAGCAAGACTGCTCAGTCAGAGCCATCCCTGTGCCAATGAGCAGAGGGGAATGGGCAGAGACTTGCTTTTAGTGTGATAGAGAATCTTCAAATCCATGGCTTATCATTATCTCTCCTGACTCAGAAACCTGCTGCTTATTCTCTACTTCTTTTTTTTTTTTTTTTTTTTTCCATTTAAATTCAGAGTTCCATGGTCATTGCAGAAAAAAAAAATTACACAGGTCTGGAGACTTAAAGTGATCCTATTAAGGACAATTTCCTGAGTTAGAGTCACAAGTGCAAGGATGTCCATTCATAGTATATGTACAGAGTTTAAATATGGCACTGAGGTCACCATAAGCAGGAGACAATAGCTCAAGAGTTTACTTTACAGCTACAGAAGCAGCATGTGCATTTCTACTCCTGGGGTTTAACTTGATCTCCAAAATGACTAGACAGAGGTCCCAACTTCATCACCTACTAATATTGTGACCTTGGAAATGTCACTTCATCTATCAGGAGTAACTGTGGGCTTAGAGGGTGGGCCATGCCCCCAGGCTTCCCAAAGAAACTGCCCTTGGCAACCAAGCCACCATGGTCAGGACCTCAGAAAGCAGCCTGGGTGCTCCAGGGGAAGGTGGAAGCATTTTAGTTAAGATGCGCCTATGCTCTTAGGATGTTTACTGGTCCAAACTTGAGATGATCTAAAATTCCATAATTCTATAACAAACTTATGAATAACACTAGAGCATTAAATGGCAGAGTATGAGCAGCGTAAAGGAACTTTAAATGACATTTATGGAGCACCATGTTGAGTTTGATTGAAAGCACACATCCTTACCTGGATGTTAATGACCAAAAGCAGAAAAAAAATATTGCCTCCTTCCACCTACTGTTAATTCCCTGATGCATTCAGCAGACGATCAACACAGAGACTGCTAGGCAATTCAGTTCTCCTCTCCCAGGGTATGGCTTTCCTCTGGGGCCTCAATAAGACAAGAATATCAGAACACAGCATAGTAATTCCAGCATTCAAGTCAGAGGTACTTTCATTCAGTAGTATTCATTCAGTGGCATTCCCACTACCTCACAGAAAATGGGAGCGAATGGGAATTTCATTTTCTGTTTGCTTTGTGAAGACCAGAAATAATTTGCCAATAGGCTTTGCTTAGCACGTTTCCATGTGCTTAAAGTGAATCTCTCCTTCTGTACTTCAAATAGCTGGGAATCACTTCAGTTGTGCTGGGTACAAGCTTCAGAATGAGATGAGCAACCGGAGGGAGCTCAGGGTCCTGAGGGGGATAAGACAAGTACTGCCCTTGGGGGTGAGGAGGAGACCAAGCTCTGAGGAAGGAGTGTGCAGAATGCTTTGAGAGGAACGTATTAATTTAGGGTTTAAGAGACATCTTGGGGAAGCAGATGTGGCTCAAGTGATTGAGCTCCCACCTACCACATGGCGGTCCTGGGTTTCGTTCCAGGTGCCTCCTGGAGAAGACTAGCAAGACAGCAAGCGGATGTGACTGGCTGGCGCGGCAAGCTGATGCAACAAGGAGACACAAAGAGGAAACACAATGAGAGAGACAACAAAGCAGGGAGCAGAGGTGGCTCAAGCGAATGAGCACCACTCTCCCACATAAAGAGGAGATGAGCAGACAGAGCAAACAACAAATGGGCACAGAGAGCAGACAGCAAGTGCAAACGACGACGGGTGGGGAGTAAATAAATAAATCTTAAAAAAAAAAGAGAGAGAGAGAGAGACACCTTGAATTATACCACCTAGCCCTGATAGAGAAAATTGGGAAATGCTGATGTATTTACTACAGAATTCTGGAGTTGGGGTTGAATTAACATGAGGGGAGAACCTGCTGTTTGGTCCCTCTCTGTGTTTGCATTTGCTCTTCCAATTGTCAGGAAAGTGTGTCCATGTCCCCTGGAAAATTCCTGTGTCCTTCAACATCTCTAAGGGTGTTATTACCTCCTCTGGAAAGTGTTCTCAAGATACTCTCTCTGTTCCACTCCCACACTCTGCGCTGGAAGCAAAGCAAAATCTCATGCTTCTGTACTCTTACATCTTTTCCTGCAGTGAAACAATGTCTACACAGCTGTCTCCCCACAACTAGACAGAAGGGCAATGTGTTACTGGTTCAAGGACCTCCAGCACAGTATCTGGCTCATTGTAGGCATTTAACAGATGTTTGGTGAAATGGAGAATGGTAAGTAACCTATGCCAAAGTGATTGTTCCCAAAGCAGAGTTCAGATTATGCTGCTTTCTTGCTCTACAATCCAGGGCAAAGTTCAAACTCCTTGGAGTCTGGCACTCCATGGTCTCTGGGACCCCATTTTATTCCTCTCCCACACTGTATGTTACAATAAAAGCAGAGCTCCCCAATGTTTTCCCAAATTCTCTGCAAATCTCACGTTCATGTCTTTATTCTTCTTCCTTTATCTCAGTATGCTTTTCTGCCCTACTTTGGTCTCTATGTGCTAAAATGTAAACTACTTTCAAAGCTCAGCTTAAATCTGCCTCCTCCATGAAGCCTTCCCAGTTACTGTCAACAACAAGGACCATCCTCTTCCCCCCACCCCTGCCGGGTGCTTTGTTTCTTCATAACTCCTGCCACATTGTGCATTGTGCTTTGTGACTTCATTTAACCAACATTTATTGAAAACCTACCCTAGACCTAGGTGTGATCTAGGAACTAGAGATACAAAGATGAAAAAGACCCAGTACTTATCCTCAAAAAACTCAGAGTGTGGTGTCTTAGTTTGCCACAGGGTTGCCCATGCAAAGTACCAGAAACGTGTTGGTTTTTATAAAAGGGATTTATTTGGTGTAAAAGTTTACAGTTCTGAGGCTGTGAAATGTCCAAATCAAGGCACCATCACAGATGCTTTCTCACCAAAGTCAGCTACTCTTGATACTGGTGTCCTGCCATGTGGCAATCAGGTACAGTTCCTCTCCTCAGCTTAAGCTGCTCCGTGGGCCCAGGCCCTAGGATGCCTCTTTCCATGCCTCTGTTCTCTGCTGCGTCTAGACTCTGGGACCTCTCATAGCCTCTCGGGGCTTCTCTGGTTTCCTGCAGTCCACTCTCTCACATGGCAAGATCAATATGGTAGCTTCCTTTCTCTCTGTGTCTCCATTTATATAAGACCCAGTAAGAGGGCGGAGACTCAACCTGAGTCACGCCTCGTGCATATAGTTCAATTAAAAGGGTCTCACACCCACAGGAATGGATTAGTTCAAAAACATCATCTTTTTCTTTTTGGGAGTCATAAAAGAACTTCAAAATGTCACATGTGGTATGGAAAGTAGACACATGAAAAACCTAGTTATAATAAAATAAAAAGAATGCAATGGTAGAAGTGAACAGAATTTCTGCCTAAAACACTTAGAATTACTTGCAATTATGTTGCATATTTTAAAAATTTTTCTTCTTTTCCCACTGTGAGAGCAGGGCCTTATATTTATTCACTATCACATTCCTCACACCCAGAATACTCCTGACACATGGGAGACACTCAATAACTAGTAGCTGAATAAATTGGAGTAGGGTAGCATTTTTTTTTAAACAATTAAGCCACAATGGGAGTTCATGTCTTACTCATTAAAGCCCTTACAGGATCTTCTTGATCAGGTGGCTCCACCGCAAGCAGTAATTCTTCCACACTCTGACCCTATTTTCTTCAATATGTGGCTTCCAGTTTGACCACGTTCATCTGCATGAAGCTGTCGAGAAAGGGAAAGAGTAAGGAAATTGCACAGGGGAGGTTTAGAATGGCCAGGGCTGGAGGTGGTGCTATCAATTCAGCTCACCATCCATTGGCTGGAACTCAGCCCCCACCATATCTACCGGCAAGGACGGCTGTGAAATGTGTTCTGGCTGGTCTAGTCCAGAAGAAAAACAGCTCACCAGCCTCCGCCACATTGAATGAGGGGCTGGGGCGTGAAGAGGGGAGTGGCAGCTAACCAGGAGCAGGGACCTTGTCAGGGAAGGCTTTGTGGAGGAGGCGATGCCAAAGACGAGTCTTAAAGGACAAGTAGGATGTAGCCACCTCAGGAGGTGGGAGAAGGAATCCAGGTGCAGGATGAGTGTAAGCTAAGTGAAGGGAGGAAGGGAGGAAAATATGGAGAAAACTACCTGGTTGTCCCTGAGGCTGGAGGACAAAGGGAGAGGTGAGAGAGGAGAGGAGATGGAACCAGAGATGAAGAAAGGAGAGATCACAGTGGGTGGGGGCTATTGATAGCGTTCTTCAGAACTTGGACTCCTTTGGGGGAAGAAGGAGCCATTGAAAAGTTTGAAGCAGGAGTGTGGCATAATTATTTACAATCTGAATAGTCTTCAGGTGAAGGTGAGGGGAGGTGGGATTTGAGAAGGTGATGCAGCTAAACCTTCCTACAGCATGGCTCACTGACTGTGACCACTGATCATTGGAGTCATGTGAGGGAATTAAAAAAAAATTCACACCCTGGAGACTGGCATTAAATAGGAATGTTAGAAAGCTTCCGAGGTGATTAGTAGTCAGTCAGATTTGGGGCCACTGCCTCTGAGCACCGTGAGCTCCTTGAGGATAGGCAGAGATCTCTCCTCTTTCGTATCCACCAACAGAGCCAAGCAGTGCCTTGCATATAATACCATGTCGTAGCATATAGTACACAGATAGTACACTCGTAATGTTGCAGGTTTCTAAGCCCTTTCTCAGAACTATCCCAATTTCACTCTTGTTTAATATTTATGATCTTATAATTGATTAGTTTGTTTAAAAATTGCTAAGTATCCACTGTGCCTTGGGCACCATTTTAACCCTGAGACTAGAGAGAGAGAAAGAAGACCAAGATGT
Organism: Cabassous unicinctus; assembly: GCA_029593785.1. Lineage (NCBI taxonomy): Eukaryota > Metazoa > Chordata > Mammalia > Cingulata > Chlamyphoridae > Cabassous > Cabassous unicinctus. Next base: position 13,419 of record JAQZBX010031116.1, read on the forward strand.
TACTATTTTCAAAGTGATGTGGGGAACTGGAAGAGGGGGCAACTGTTTTGAGGGTAGTTCTGAAATGTATTGCAACATAGGTGGCTTCTGAACTGGGTCTTAAAAGGATGAATAGGTGTTTGCCTGCTGGAAAAATGGAAAAGGACATTCCAATCAAACGGAAGAGTATGTGCAGAAGAATGGGGCATAACAAGACCCTGACCATCCAGGAATCATGGGAAGTACAGCGTGGCAAGGGTGGAGGATGTGTGGTGGAGGGATGGGAAAGAAAGGGGTCAGGAGGCAGTGGTGTGCTGGAAAACTGGCTCTCAAAAAAAAAATCCTGATTTGTAGCATTGGTGTCAATTTCTGGGAGGTAAATACTCCCATCTGATTTCAAACTATCAATGGTTTAAGGACCAGCTCACAAAATTCCCAAATAGTTAACAGCTGTTTCTAATTAGGCTGTTCACTCCAGGACATGACTGACAGAAGGCCAGATCCTTTCTTTTCAAGAGATGTTCTGAAAAAAGTTTTGCAGACTCACTTTATGATGAGGCCTTTTTCTATGAATTTGGAGTAGGATGGGCCCACGAAATGCACAAGGGACCTGGATACTCACTGGAGATAATTCTCAGGCTTCTACCACCCACCAGTAAATGCCCTGACACCCGGGCAAGAGAGTTCCATGTTGTGCTTCCCAGGCACCCAGGGTCTTGCTCTCACCCCCCTCCCCAGGCATGCCCCTCCCCACAGGATGAGGACTCCAAGGTGCTGTGCCCAGCCTTGCTTCCCCCGACTTCTATCCGGCACTCCAGATGTCCAGGACCCTGGAATTCGTTCCACAGAGGGGGTCCTCCCTTGCTAAGGGGGTGCACCTGCTCCTCCAGGGCTGGTCAAGGAGGGGCTGTTTGACCAGGGTATACACAGAGCAAGGATGTGGGGGCCGAGTGTCTCACTCATGCCGGTACAACCTCTCCCTCACATTGTGGATGGGGCTGGAGAAGGGAAATGAAAAGAAGACGTAATTCTGGAGTGGGACTGAGTCTCCCCACATTGCCATGTTTTGGGGAAGAACTTTAGGGAGCCCAGGAATTCTAAATGCAAACCTGGCCTTCCTGGTCATTAGGAAGACACATTTGTCAAGGGAAGAGAATAGAATACATTTAACATTTTCTTAGCTGGGCTCCTATTTTTAAATATTTAGACATATGGTATGTAGCTTCCATCTTTACCCTGGGCCCTGCAAATGTTAGTGGTGGTCCTTACTTACCCCATGTAGCAGTTTGATATTAATGAATTCCAAAAAAGATATTATGTTTGTAAACTGGTCTGTTCCTCTAGGCATGATACCCTTTGATGGTATTAAATTCAAAGGTTTTATGCTTATTTGATTAAATCAAGATTAGACCATGTCAGTAGGGCATGACTCAGGGTTGAGTCCCCACCCCCTTGGTGGGTTACATAAGCGGACACTCACTCAAGAAGACACAGAAGAAAACATAAGAGCTCCATAGTCAGGGAAGAGAGAGAACTTTGCCAGTTTTGATCTTGGAGCCCTGGGGAGACATGAGTCATTCACTTGAGAGTTTGCAGCCAAAGAGAATGGGAGCCTTAAGAGGAAGAAGGAAGGAAAAACCAGGCAGATACTGCCCACTGTCTTGCTTCAACACATGGCAACAGACTTTGGTGAGGATGTAACCTTGAGCTGGATTCTTTAGGGTTTTGTAACTGTAAGATTTTACCCCAAATGAATACCCTTTTTAAAAGCCAACAGATTTCTAGTACTTTGCATCAGCACCCCTTTGGCTGACTAATACACCCTATTACCAGCGTCATATTCTAAGCCAGGGTCAGTAAACTATGGCTCGCAGGCACATACACTCCCGTCCACCACCTGTTTTTATTCAGCCTGTGAGCTGAAATAATTTTAAATTTTTAAATGGTTGTAAAAAGAAAAAAATCAAAAGAAAAATATTTTGTGGTGTATGGAAATGTAAGAAATCCAAATGGCAAGTCAGGGCCGAGGCAGCGCATGGGCACATGCAGCTCTAAATTTCCCAAATGTTAGGCAGAATGGTCACAGGATTCTTGCCTGCCTTTCCCAACCACCCAAGTGGGGCACAGCCTTCCTTCAAGGAAGTGGCATACCCAGCTACCAGGTTTAGTTGGTGAGGTGGAGAGGGGGAGAGGAGTCCATTTCCCACTGCAGTGTGCTCTATAAAACTAATTTTCATTTTAACCTGTCGAAGCCCTTGAACACCTGGTTCAAACACGTGTCCCTGGACTCCCCGGCATTGTCTGCATCTGTCAGACAGTCACACGTTGGGCTGCGCAGCACATACCTTCGCAGGGACCCCTGCTGGGTCACTTCTCAGGATACACTCCAACAGGGAGCCCTACCCCCATCGTTGCAGCATGCCCTTCGTAATTATGGGTGGTCTGGCAGGGAAGGAGAAAAAAAGCAACCCTCTCTCAGAATCCCATTCTCCCCTAGCACAGTCGGCGCCACTGGCAGAGGATGGCTCCGGGGCTGCAAGGCTGCTCTGAGCTATTATTGTGCCTGGCTTTCTCTCAGCGTGACTCAACGCAGACAATACAGCACACTGCAAGCATGGGGGATGAACAGTAAATAGGAGACCCCGGATTTAAAAAAAAAAAAAAAATCTTGTCAGTTTTCCCCTGATTTGTGTCCTTTATCCTTAGCCCCCTCTGCCATCTAAGCGTCTCAAAGCTAATGCCCGTAACACCACCACCCACTGGTAGCAGCAGGCTGCTGGGCTACGGTGGGGTTCTCGTGGCAGAGGCTGACAATGCCCGCCGTTATTCAGCAACTGTGCGTGTTAACCCAGTAGCCCAAGGTTGCTCAGACACCTTCCCCTCTGGTTTCTTTTTACTCTAGGGGCCAAAGGCAGCTACAGGAGGGCCGCCCTCCTGAATGGTACTGCTTGGCTTGGTGAGCACACGTCACACCCTTCAACCTGGCAGAGTCAGAGTAGCCTCTGGTGAAAAAGAAGGGAATGCTAGGCAATTATGGAACTGAGAAGAAGTTTATCATTTCTACTGCCACATTTAAAAAGTTAAAAATATTTCTCAAAGGTCTTTCTTTGGCCTCTTGTAGATACCAGATCCCAACCCCTGCTTTTAGTTAGTGCTGGAGGGATTGAATCAACACAGGCACATGGACCAGCTCTAAAATGTTCCCTTGCCCTTTAGGCTGCTGGGAGTGCCCAGCACATGAGGGGCTTATGAGCTCCTGTAAGCTGTTTGGAAGTGGGCCAGTGGCATAGATTTTACTCCCCTGAAACAGCTCAGAGGAATGAGTTCTTTTCACATTTTTCTAAATCTAATCAGTTTCCAGAGTAATCCATGGTTCCCATTCAACCAAGACATTTGTGTATTATCTCTACCCTGGCTACCACGTCTCCTGTGCAATCTCCTGTCCTACGATCCTGTAGCGGCGCAGTGACTGTCTGAAAATGTGGTTGACTTTGGCATTGATGACTTTCTTTAGGGAACACCAGGGACAGTTGTGGGCTGATGATATAGTGGCTTTCATGAGTTTTTTTGGGGGGTGGAATGTGCATTGGCTGAGAACAGTTGTATTTGTGAGAATGTTACTTTATGAAAAGCTTAAAATTGTATAAAATGGCCCAGGGTTCAAGGGGAGGAGCAAGGGAAGGGACACCCGAGGTGGCTGCTGGGTTGGTGGGTAATTGTCTGGGGGAAAGCCAGGGGTCCTGGGTCCTCTATACAAGAGATGTGAACTTTGATTTTTTTACCTATAGGGTAAACTTTATTTTTTTAACCTCTTGATGAGGCTAGAGAATTTTCCCTCCCTTTTAATTTACTCTGATACTTTAAAGGTTATGGTTTCATTATAAAAAGCTTTAAACCATCAAATATCCTATCTATAAGCCAATGAATGTATCTGCATGAAAGTTATTAGCAATTTAACAAACTGTGAGAGTGATCACTATGAGGCAGAGAGATCCCATGAGAAGTAGGAGATGATAGAAATGGGGCTGGCTTCCCAGCACTGCCAATCCAAGTGTGAGCACCCACTTTCTAAGGGGTGTCCTGGGATGTGCACTCAGCTCAGAGAACGTTTCTGGTAGAATGTCTACATGCTGGAGCTTTGATTTGTATTCAGTGGAGGGTAACCTATTCACCTCATCTTGGGATATGTGCAAAAAATAGAGGAAGAGCCAGTAAAAGATAAATAGGATTGTCATTAAACAAAACCAGATCAGCTCCAGATGCATCTGAGATGGGTAGAACATGTGGTGAGCATCAGTAAGGAGCTGGGGGAATTGTGATGATCCTGCAGCTCACGGATTTGTTTTGCACAGCCTTTACTTCTTTGCCTAAATCTGGCATGGCAAATAAAGGAAAGGGAAGGGTCTAATCTAAAAGACTCCTGGAAAATCCAGAGAACTCATCCCTTCACACATCCGAGTGTTGTGTGTTTGGTTTCTCATTTCACCCTTAAAGAATGGTTGTTGATTTCTCTGTAAATGTTTTTTTTTTTCTCCTGTAAACCACACCTTCTCTAAAAGAAAAGAAAAGGAAAAAGAAAAGAAAAGAAAAAGAAAAGAAAAGAAAAGAAAAGAAATGGTTATATCTAAGAGTTTTTAAGAAAGGTTTTTCTGATAGGTATATAATCTAATTAGGTACCCACCAAAAAGATATACAGAGATTCTGCTACAATTTATTCCATATCATGTTACAAGAAAACAATAGTGACAGCTGACAAACCATTACATCTTTCATAATACAGACAAATTACAACTGGTAACAAATATGCAATGTGTATTATTCCATTCTCCTTACTGTGTTTCATTTTGAAGTATAATAGTTCTCTGAATGATGCTAGCACGTTTCTTAGGTACCAAAACCCTGTTAGAAAGTACACATCTCAGTGTATTGTACAAAAGAAAAAAGAAAAAAAAAAAGGAAAAGAAAAAAGAAGAAAAGAGAAAAATAAAAAAAATCCAATTCCAACTAGAGAATGTGGATTTGCATGTGTCTCAAAATATGCTGCTGTGGGAAGGGGAAGTGAGAATGGGAGATTGCTTATTTTTATTTCATTTCATTTTATTTTTTTGGTGTATGAGAAAATTGCAAGGCAGTAACATATATAGTTTCCTCCACCTACAAGCCAGTAAGGGAGATGGAAGTTATGCGCAATTATGCAACACATTCCTATGTATAGGGGGCAGGCAATATTCTACCCCAGTATGTACAGCCTAAACATCTTCTTATATAACAAAGATTACAAAACCAATAATATTCACAGATGAGTATTTTATAGAGAAGCATAACCTAGGGTATTGATTACACTGACTGCCATATACACACTGAGAAAAGGATACCAAGAGGCCCTGCTTTCTCCAGAGGCCTGGAGGCTTCCCTGGAAAGTTTCTAATCATTCTTGGGAGGTAGAAACAGCTTCTCACCCTTGCATCAGTGGATGGACAGCCAGCCACCCCTGCCTTATGCCCCTATTTTTTGCTGAGCACTGCAAAAAATTTATTTCATGTCCTATGTATCTTGTATTTTTAACTCAACTAAACTGTTTCTTTAAGAAAACGGAAATGAAGCCCCAAATCTCCTTCCAGAATACTGTGTGCAGTGATGTCAGGTTGACACAATCACCATGCTAAGGTGAACACTATTACTATTCCAGCTGTTTGAATTCAAGCTATTCCTTCATATAAAAATAATCTCACAAAACCTTCGAGTGCTTCCTAAAAAGAACACTAAATCTGCTAATGAATCCACAGATTATGACTTTCATGACTGGTTTAAACAAGCAAACCTCAGAGAGGGCAGGAGGGAAAAGAAGAGGACAGAGAACGTGATTGCAAATGGGAGAGGTGAGGAGAGGAGAAAAAACAAATTTTAGATTTCCTGTATCGATGGCAGGGATGGGGAATTAAAAAGCTCCTACATGCAATCTTATGAAAGGATGGAAAGTATGTCCCTGGAATACAACAGGTGTGTGTTTGTCTTCCCCGCCTCCCCCCCCACGCCCCCGCTCCCCAATGAGTAGTATTGTGTTTCACTTCCAAATAGAAGCTGGCTATGACAGGGACACAGATCTCTGAATGATCCTGACAAGCCTTTCAACATTAACTATTCTCAAACTTGCAAGTTAGAAAGCTTATTATATAGTGAGATTGAATCATCAGTTTGAGTTGAGTGGAAAACAAAAGTTGCGCCTCTCCTGTGAATGAATGATTCAAAATAAATCACAGGAAAGGCAGCTTTTGATTACATGTAAAGTTTTCTTCTCATATTTACTTGAAGAAATTTTAAGTAAACTTTAAATCAAAATACCTCTAGACTTCCAGTGGCTTGGATTATATGAAAGAGGAATGGGAAAGGTTTCTAGGTAGCAAATAGTAAACATCCTAGCCTCGGATAGCTTTTGCTCTCTTTAAAATCAATCAGTAAATAATTCCTTTCTTAGAAGTTACTCTAAGCCTACGACCAATACTACTCTGCGTAGGCTGGACTATACCTTGACATATACACTCACACTCCACTGCAGGGAAGGTATCATTTTAATGTTTAGGAATTAGGGTCTAATTTCCCCGGTATATTGGGTTTGACTGTAGAAAACCTTTTCCCTCACCCGAGTCTCAGAGAAAGTACTCATCAAACTGGCTCATAATTCCTAGTCCTGATCCTGCAAAGTGTGAACTGTTTCAAGCTCTTACGCTCTCGTTCCTTCTGACTATAGGAAAATGTAAAACAATGTGCAGGAAGGAATTTCCATTGGGCATTTGTGCCCTGAGGAGGTAGGTTTCAGGCTTTAGATGAAATTTCCTAACTACCCCCTTGGCCTCGGTGTTATTTGGGATTCTGCAGCGAGGCCTGCCCCGCTGGGAGCAGGCTGAACCAGGCAGCTCTCCCTCCCTAACAAAGCACAGCACGTGCCCAGTCCCCTTTTCCCTCAGTGCCACATTTCGCCTTCTTCTAAGGTTCCTCAACTCCTTAAATAAGGAGTTGATATAAGGAAGCTAGGACTTTCTTTTTCTGTTTTCTATCTTTAAAGCAAGACTCTTGCATTGTTTCTAAAACCTGCACTTGAACAGTTAATCCAGGAGACTGTTTCAAGTAGGGTACCCGGGGCACCTTCTAATCATCTTGGAATGTTTAAACAAAATGTAATTCATGGGTGCTTTGGTGCCACTGTGCAATCTTTTAACTCTGGGTACCTTTGTAATTTGCTTTTTAAATGCCGTCCAGCAAAGACACCTTCCAGGGCTCAGCCAGCAAATACAATTCCTTGCACCCAAGTTTTAAGCCTTCTGTTCCTCGCTCTTCTCTCCATTTAGAAACTACTCACAAAATGTAACAGTGTGAATGGAAAAAATAAGAAGTCAACAAGACCCAGAAAACATGTACAAATTACCTCAAGCTCCCGAGGTTGAAAACTAAGCAGTGTATGCAGGTCTTTGTTCTTAATGCTTGATATTTACTTCACTTCCAACCTACTCTGAAAACAGTCACGCTATGTGGCCTGAAAATGCTAATCAGATTCTGATATCCTATATAAATGTGCAGTTATTTCCAAGAAAATCCCACATCTGCAAATGTCCTCAAAATGTAAGTCCAACTGGTAGGGCCCAATGGTCAGGGACCAAAAGTTGTCAAGTCAGCCAGAGAACATGGGCTTGCTTGAGCTAAATATTTCTTTCCTAGTGGCTGCAAAATGTGCACTGCTCTCAAAGAAAACACACATTGCTTTATGCCACTATGTGGCTTTCATGTACAGACATTACTGAAGAAGTGTGAACACCAAATGTGTTGTCTTAATGTATTTAAGACGTGGCTGGTGAAAGCATAAAAATCTTTACAGAGACGCTGTGCTGCACAGGGAAATCAAACAAAATCAAACACAAAAGACTGAAAAGAATACATGCCATGTATCAGTAAGCAAAGCTTAATCTTCACATAGTTCTTGGAAATCACAAGGTATCCAAATGCGTGCAAGGTTTTAAATAAATTGCAGAGAAAACAGGGTCTTGCCGGCTTCAATTTTCTTGTAAGCGAAATCCACCACGGGGAGCGAAAGGAAACGGATCCATGCTTCCCTTCATAGTATTGGCCACTTCATTAGTGTTTTTTATTCTTCCCAGAAATGATGACAACTTAATCCTGGAGGGAAGAAATGGGAAATGTGCTATTTAAAAAAGCAAAAAACAAAAACAAAAACCAACATCATTCATTTTTCCCAAATTACGTGAGACATATAAAAATCGGTCAGGCCAAAGTGAGCCCCTTCATTTTTTCCACCTCCACCCTGAGCACATATATTTGAGGCAAAGTAGTCTCCTTAACCAAAGCAATTCCTCTAATATGATAAACAAATGGTCCAACTACATTTTGTTCCCTTAAAATAATTTAACTCCATGAATTTAACTGGCCTAACCTCCTCTTAGATTATTTAGAGAGAAAGAAATCCAGCAAATTCTCTTCTCCAAGTCATTAGTAGTAATATTGGTCTTAATTAAGTGCCTGTAGCGGCATACAGGCCATATCATCGTGCTCGCTTTTATAAACACGGAATAGAAAAATAGCAAAATGCTTTACGAACGTGAAATAGAAAATTAAAGAAAGAATCCAGCTGCATATAACTCCTCGGTTGCCTATTTCCAGAACTAGCTTCAGCAGAATGAAAATTGGCCAGTGTGACCCAAATTGCCAGCCCCTTCCCAACATCCTGCATAGGACTGTACAGGGTGGATGCCAAACGTTGCCAGTGGTGTCTGCCGAAAACTTGGTAACTATTCCCAGGTGAGGGACCTAGGAGAAAGAAGGAATGCTCAGTCCGCTCCTCTGCACACTTCTACTTTAGCCCTTAAGCATTTTTTAGTGAGTATCTAGGAAGGGAAAAGAATGCCTTGCCAGGAAAGGTGAAAAGAAACACACCCAGGTTTAAATCACATAGTCAAGAGGTCCCACCCACCAGCTCTACTGAGTCTCAGAACCACGTCATCATCCAGGCTCAAAAGCTAGAGGGAACCTTGCGCTAGGCCTGATCTGGAAGGCGCTGGCCTTCTGTCGGGACCTCATAGCGCGATCTGCCCTGCTGCTGCCCACGCAGGCTGTGTACCAAGGACCTCCCCTCGCCTGCCAGGGACCTGGAACGCTTTGACCGAGAGAGCGAACCGTTCCAACCTTACGCTTAAGAACCATTAAAACGGCATCTTCCCCATCCTCTACTCAGTCCCCCCACTTAACTATGAAGGTTTTTTGGAATGCTAACGTTCCATTCTTGAGGGTTCTCTGTCCTCGATGACTGGGCCAAGTATAACAAAAGTCCTTCTCTTAAGTCTCTGGAAGAGGCCTGGGGTGAGGAGACAGCAGGCACAGGCCTCTGCTGCCCGGAGTCCTGACTCCTCAGGTGTTAGTGAGATGCACGTGGCTCGTGGGGCAAGCTCCTCTCTGCCAGATTGCCCAGACGCCTGTACCAAAGCTCATCTTAAAGAAGTCACCACTCTATCAAAATAATGACCCCTTCCCCCATCCCTTGTTCTTCCTGGGAAATGAGTAAAAGTCACCTTCGCTCTTCCTGCATCTCCCAGGTAATCACGCCCTCTGATCTGGGCACTGACACCTTTCCACAGGCCCAGGACATCAAGAGCAGCCATGTGTTCCCACAGGGTTTCAAGCACCCCTGTCCACAGGCATCTTTATTCAGGCCCCAACCTTGATAGTTTTATGAAGCAGACAGCCAAAATGCCCTTTCTCTTCCATGTTGCTTAGGCAGCAGCTGAGCTTCCAGCTCTTCCACGAAGCTGCCATTCTGGCTAAAGGGGAGCGTGGCTGGTCCTGACACCTGCTTGCCTAGGCATGAAGCTCCTACAACCACACCTGAATGGTAGAACCATTGCCCAGTTCTCCTCACTTTAGTAAACAGGTAGAGACCTGGTGCCCACGCTGACCTTCTAAACCACAGACCTCAGTTAGTCCCCTCCTGAGGTGTGGGAACATGTCTTCTGAAGGAGTGAGGCACGCAGGAGGGTGGCATCAAATATGTTCTTGATTAAATTTAGTTTTGTTGACCGTTTTATCTCCAGAGCACAGCCCAGGCCTGGTTCAGGTATTGGTAAATGGTGTTGAATGAAAGGGAGTAAAAGGTTGAATCTGAAAACTTGTGAGTGGAAAATGTTCTGAGACACAGAGCTTCCCTTATGGCAGCTTCACCAAGGGCGAATGCTAACTAAGCCTACGCTCTTGCTATTGCGGACATGGGACAGGTCAACCACAAGGACATCACTGGCCGAGAAGGGGGTTAGGCATACTACCTTCCTGTAGGCCAATATTTATTTTACTTCATGGTACTCTACTCAAAAGGAATGATGGCATTTCCAGGACATCTGATTTCATGGAGCTATGAATTATTCTGTCATGATAGATTGTGGTATGTTACTGTCCAGTTGGGCTGACAAGACTTTTTTGCTAGTCACCGATTGTAACTGTCCTTCCCTTTCGGCTGATTCTTTGAGTGGAATCTCTAGGAGAATCACAGGTATATATTCTAGGACATAAGCAGAATTACATAAAAAAAGATAACAATACTACTTGGATAATATATGGTGAACACGGTCATTATGACAAGTCCATTATTTAAATTTGGGCTCAGACATTTAATGTAAGGAGTCAAGAATAAGAAAAAAAGGGAGTTGCCAATGAACACTATACTCTTTCTCATCTTGGTGAGATGACTACAAGTAGCCCAAATTGTGCCATCTACCCTGCCTTCTATTGTTCACCAGCAGCAGGGCGATGGGAGGTCCCTTCTCCCTCCTTGGGCAACAGCAGCATCAGCTTCAGGCTCTGAGGAGTCTGTATAAGGCAGATCAGTTTACTGGTAGTAAAATAAAGTCTAAATCTAGTCATGCATTTGATAGGTAGAAATTTAAGAGGGTATCCTACATTCATAGGGAGGCAAATGTAACATTGGTGTGAATCCTTTCCTTGAATTTATTTGATTATTAAACCATACTGCATACACACTATGAATGAACAGTGAATATGAATTCTAAGCTCATTGTGTGCATATCCACTCATAGGCATATAAGTCATAAGATTAATGGATGCCATTTTTACCTCGCTTTCTGCTTTTACAATGTTCTTTCTCTAGAAATGGAGGTTTTAAACAGGAAGATGGATTTTATTGATAAAATCCTTATTCAGAAATATCTACATAGAGCTTCTCAGCTATAAATATTAATTAATTGGATCGCCGATACCCATAATGCAACTTTGTTCTGACCCATGTGCCCTATGAACTAGATATTTTTTGGATTCAATTTTCTTAAAACCAACTGTCAGCATCATGTGATGGAAGAGATGAAAAATGAAAATGAGCAGTCCCGCTGTGCAGGTGGGTGACCTGTGGGAGAGAGGCTGCCTGGTAGGATTTTTACACGAACCATCAGACACAGACCAATTGATTAGATCATCTCATACTCGCCACCAACTAGGCTCAAGAGACTAATTAGAGAGAGTACTGCCTGCGCAGGCACCCCATTGACACCTAATTTGCTCAGCCAAAGCCTTTGGGGAAAATGTATTATCTCGGCAGCTGCACTTCATGCATTTCTGATTTGAGGCATAAGCAAGGAGTGCTACAGCACTCTTTTGAGCAAACTGAATGTACAAGCCCTTCAGTGCTAAATGCAAGCAAACAGACCTAAATTAAAAATGGGCCAGAAAATTCTAATTCCCTCCATTCCCCCCAATTAAATCTCTCTGTGCACATACATACACAACTGTCTACACACGTACCTGCAGTTTACTCTCTGGGGGGACAACACTGCCGCGGACCCCAGCTCAGGGTGCTGCCATGTGATCAGATAGTCTGTCTTTCACTGGCCTTTTCTATTTACCCACTCTAAGATGTGGTGTTTGTTCCTTTTTTTTTTGTTTATTTGCTGTTGTTATTGTTTGTCTGCTGCTGTAGTATCCCTCCTCAAAGTATTCTTTTTTCTACAGGAAGACTGTGGTCCATTTTTTGCCCCTCTTAGCCTCACTGGAGAGAAGGGATTATTTTGGTTCCAAATTGGAACAACTGCAGGTTTTCATTTCATTGCCGAAATTGTGAACAGGATAGTCACTAGGATATATTTGAAGCTGTAGGGTAATCCACTCTTTTCTATTTGAGACTTCTTTTCAAAGAGTTTGAGAAAGAAGAAATATTAAAATTTGGTGGACACAAAGCTGCCTGATTTTAGAAAACAGAGTCTAGAATCATAAAGTTATGATGTTCTCTTCAAGTAAAACAATTTATATTATTTGACCAACTTTAGCTTTATATGTTTCTAATCTAAAATGAGATTTATTCCCAACCTCCTTCTATTGGTATAAGGAAGCATTTAAAGACAGGGGTTTAACAATTTCATGCTTTAAAAAGAACAAAATAAAAATACATAATCCAGACAATATGAAAAAAAAGGGGGGGGGGTACTTTTGTGCTAGATCTGATGGTTACAGGGCTTGGAGTTCCATAATGCTAGAATAAAAGAAAAAAACAGTACTTGCTATAAAGGTGTTCTGGAGTGGACTTACTAATTTTATGCTTTTCTACTCTCATGTGGGATTAATTATTGTAATTTACCATATGTTCTGGTAAATTACAATTCTGCTTTGTAATTTTCCACATTTACCTCATTCTTAAGAATTTAATGAATATTTCTGATCATTTTAGTTGTCTGCTTTTAAAGGGATATTTTATGACACTGAGGACTAAAATAAGTACCAATTTTTGCTATATAGATGTGATATTGTATATATGAATATCAATTATGTGTGTGTGTGTGTATTTATATACAGAGAGAGAGCACCAGCATTTAGGATTGGCTGAAAGTGGGCACCCGATAGTCGGAAGATCCCAGTGGCCATCTGAGTGAACGGCTTTCGAAAGGTATGTGGAGAATGGTTGTAGGGGAGATGTTTAAAAACAGTTAAAAATTCAGAGCCATAACTAAAATGAATAATACGTAACTGTCTGTAGAGTTTATTCTCATTTTGTGGGAAACAAGCCCAGAAAGCTTCCCCTCC